>SSNS01000024.1:3395347-3680114 GCA_006937985.1 Aphyosemion australe
TTATCTCATTCTGCTAACTTTGACAATTGAACTCATTTTCAACTTCACATCAGTTCTAATCTATGTTCATCTATCAGTTTCAGCTGCTAAATTCACAGTTCAGCTAATTGTGAAAATTTAACTATTAAATTAATCCTACTCAAATACCAGCTGTTTAAACATTTCAGCTGTCAAGTTTTTTAAACTGTGTAGTGAGATTTCAGTTTTCTTCTGTTTAGATTTTTTTTCTCTTTTCTCAACTTACTTATTTGGCTTTATTACACTTGTTAGTGATTTTTTGCAACTAAATCTTTTCAGCTCATTTTTACAATTATGCTAAATTTTCGCAGCAGAAAACTGCTTATTTCAGTTCAGCTACTCAGCTATCAGTTTCAAAATTCAGCATATCCTGCTAATTTCACAATTAAACTAATTGTGAAAATGTAACTACTTATACTCAAATATGAGCTGTTTAAACATTTTAGCTACTCAGTTTTTTAAACTATGTTTAGAGATTTCAGTTTTCTGCTGTTTAGGATTTTTTTCTCTATTCTCTACTTACTTTTCGGGCTTTTTAAAAGTTTTTAACAATTTTTGCTCCTAAAACTTCAAATACATTCAGCACATTTTGACAATTAAGCTTAGTTTTAGCTTCAATTCAGCAGTTTCAGCTATCGTATTCAGCAATAAAGCATTCAAACGCATTTCTGCAAGAAATGCAATTTATCTAGTTGAAAATAAATGTTGGCACTTGTGTGACAGTTGTGTATATTTTTTTTATTGCAGTCTAGTGACAAAGTGACTTAACTATTTCTGCCTGCAATATACCCCCTTTTTTTTTTTTTGCAATTTGTTCATCAATCCCTCCTGAAGTTGCCTCACGTTTCTTGACTTGCTGAAACTAAATTCTTCAGGGTACCAGTTTGCTCCAGATGCCTGCAGCAACCTATTCTGAGAAGGCATTTGTTGGTCTATCATGTAAAAAATTGAAGCAGCAATGTAGCAATGCAATGCAAGAATGTTGAGAATCCTCAGAAACATGTTGAGACATTTTGGAAACTCATGAATTTTGGTCACAATTTGTAGCCACCAGAGCCAGGGCAACCCCTGGAGGAAAGATATCCCTCCTCTTTATTGCCAGCGTGTATAACATCTACTCCAACATTCCACTGTTGTTTTGAAACCTTTTTTCTGACTTTATAAGAAGCTTCATATAGCTGCCATATAAGCCAGACTCAGCGTGACGTCTTCTTTCAGCTGCTTTCACCTCTCCTTAAACTCAAACGACACCAACGGCAACATTTATTCATAAGGAATAACAACACACACCAATTGCATTCAGAGGCAGATTTGAGATATATTGCTTTATTTGACTGACAGTTCGATGGAGACTTGTTATCTGATTATGCCTCATGCTGACATTTCACAGCAGTCTGAATCGTGTGATTTCTTGACCATTTTTCATGATTTTCTCATTTAAACCTCAGGAAAAACTAATGTGCAGGACAAAAATAGAAAATAAGTTGCTTCCAAAAGACACACGGGAGCATCACCTCTTGTCCTGCAGAGTGAGTCATCACACAGTACAAATCTCAGGTAATAATGGAGTTAAACTTTTAGGACAAACATCTCCCGTGTTTTTTTAAAAAAAAAGGACTGCAGGCTGTCTTCATTATTGCAATTCGATACTATGACTGTCGGGCTTTATGGAGGTCTGCCATGTCGGGTCAGACTGCTGCCTGCTCGCTCCAATGATCAAAGCAATGAAGCATCAGCTCCTTTGGCCCCTGACCACCAAAACACTGCCCGCTGGAGGAGGACACGACAGCATCTTGTGGGTGGACGTTTGCTTGGAGGCAATGCTCACTTTATCCAAATACCTCAAATGGCATCATGAAAAACTCCTCTGATGGAAAATGCATGTCTGTGTGTGTGTTTTTTGCAGATGAGCTTAAGGAGAAGCTGCAAGATTTTGTTTCCGAGACTAACGGCCAGCGTCCAGGATTCATTAAGGTGGTGCGGCACACCAAGCAGGAGGGTTTGATCCGGTCCAGAGTGAGCGGATGGAGGGTTGCCACTGCCCCGGTTGTTGCCCTGTTTGATGCCCACGTTGAGTTCAATGTCGGCTGGTGAGTCACTCTCAAGCGAAACGTGAGGTGAGGGTAGCCAACTGGACGAACACCAGCGTTTGAGTCATTTGGTCTGTGGTTGCTCAGAAAATATGTTGTTTTTAAACAAAGCCTTGCAAAATGAGATTTTTTTGTACCACTTTACAGTTTGGCTCCCCATATAAATGGCTAATAAAAAGTCTATAGATATGCTATTAATTTGTAACACTTCATTCATTATAAATAAATGTTTATTATGCATTCATTAAAGCAGTGGTTCTCAATTACTTTTGGTGAAGCCCCCCCTAGGGTACATAGATTTTTTTCGCGCCCCCCCCCCCGGTAATGTGCGAGCGCGCGGGGGGGGGGGGGGTACTTTGAATTGGCCCCCAAAATGCCTAGAAACGGCCCTGGGTGTGGGACTACGTTTTGAAGGTGACTAGAATTGTATCAAATAAATAAATATTAGATGCTTATAAGTTATTGCTTTATAAAGTAACAAACGAGTAGTGGGATAAATCTACCTGCATTTTCCTTTTCAAGCACTTTGTTTTATTTTTTTATGCAACCATTTTCCTGTCCTGTCTGTATTTTAGCTGCATCTCCTCTCAATCCTCCAGAAAAACGGCTGTCTGGCTTCATTTTTCACGATTTAAGCAGATCAAAGAGATCTGTGAAACATAGCAGAGTGCGCTGCGCTCGCTGCTGCGCCAGTGAGGGAAAGTCGCAGAAGCACGGGTGATGGAGCGCAGCAGCGGAGCGTCAGACACAAATAAAAGACAGAAAGTTGTTGTATTTTAATTCCAGAACTTGACAGGATGTCCAGACAGACCTCTGAATCCCTCTGTCAGCGCTTCTCTTCAGCGCTCCTCACATGACATTTGCGCACAGGCAGGTGACCAGTTCACGCGGAGCACAATGTGCGTTCGGGCGGCAGCAGGTGGAATGTTAATTCAAGTGAAATCGTTTAATTGTGTTGTTTATATGTTACTGGGGAACTCTGGTCAGCTTGTGTGGGATAAATATTAATGAAAAAAGAATGGATAATTAACGGTTTTATTGAATATTTATTATTATTTTAAAAATAAGCGAAAATAGGTAATGCGGCCTCTGGCTGCGAACAAATGATTCTTTCCATTTCTCATATAAGAAAGAAAGGAGGTTATGTTCAGAAAAAAACATATTTTATTTAAATAAAATCAAACAGTGGTGCAGGGCTAGCCTAGTGAACTAGACCAATTCTTGCTTTGCAGAGTTTATATACACATATATAGGATGGCTTGCCAGGCTAGTGCAGGGCAGCTCAGGGAAACAAAATGAGGCATCTTTTTAACATGACCATGTTCAATAGGGCTGTTTATACGTCACTCTACCAAACAAAAAATATAAATGAAACAAAAAGTAAGAAAATCTAAATTTCTCTTCCATGGAACATTTGCACTGCTTCATTAAATAAAATCCATGTTTGGAGTTTTTCTGTGTTCACAAATCAGTTCATACATGTATTGTGGAATCTGTTTTACTCTCCGTTGGGGAAGCTCCGAGGGGGGTGGGGGGGAGGGGTTGGGGGGGGGTCAGGTGCGGTGCGCCGCGCCCCCCCTGCTCCTCCTCCGTGCCCCCCAAGGGGGGGCGCCCCACTAATTGAGAACCACTGCATTAAAGTAACATCAAAGAGTGTCCTGTTCCTCCGCCCTACTGGTTCAAAGTGGAATTACAACTGTTGTAAACAATCCTGCTGCAGCCTGCTGTAGCTAGCGCTAACAACGAGCTAACACTAACATGAGCCAACTAATACTAAAATAAACCACGAAGTAAAAAGATCCACACTGTTGGACAAAAATATTATTACTTACAAGTCCAGTAGCAACAAAGCCAGGTCACCATCAGTCCTTAATTTTGTAGCCTCCTTTATCTCTCTCAAACTAGTGTAGGCCGTGTTAATGTTCACTCTGGTTTTAGCTCTTTGCTTCACTTCCAAAGACATTACTCTTATTTTTACTTCCAGGCTCCGCCATGACGCCAACAGTAAAACGCAAACTTCTTTTTGTTCTTCTTGAGCTTTTTATTGACGATCAGTGAACTGAAAATGCTAACTGCTAGCATTACAGCTAACAGCCGTAAAGCAGGTAAAGAGCCCCCCCCAGAACACCTACCCGCTCCACAAAACTATCAAGTGCGATTTTTGGTCAGCAGAGGGCTGCAGAGTGGTGTCAAATATGAAACTGGTCAAGTTTCTAACTTAAAATCACTGAGATCAATGTTAAAGCTCTAGCTAAAAGTTTAAAAAACAATCTGTTTTTGCTTTAAGTAAGGGAGAAAACTGATGTATTTCTTGCAAAATAGTGAGCCAAATCTGTTCTCGCAAATCTGTTCTCTTAAAGCATAATAAACACTTTTTAATGGTTTATAAAGTGTTACACATTAATTAATAATATATTTACAAACTATTCATTAGCTATTAAAGGGGAGCCTTAAAATGTTTTTTTTTTCTTTAAAAGTTTGGATGTTTTGTAAAAATCTAGCAACATTTTGCTGTTTCAGTCATTTAACAGCTTATTTTATCAAAAAGAGACAACACGTCACATCTCACAGCTGAATAGTTTGTCATTTCACTAAATTACACTAATTATAACAAGACAACCCAGCTGAAACCCAGTAGACCATTACTGCCAACAAAATGATCTAACCAGTTAAGATATGTTAATAAAACTTACCTTCATGTAGCCATTACTCACTAAAACATATATGTAGTTAATGTATGTTTAATTTTTGCCTGTAAAACACATCAAATACAATTATTTTGATATTTAAATTAATTGTCTTGTAGATTTTAGATCTCAGGTGAATGGGAAATGTATAAAAAGATGAAAGAATTAATCTGGCACAATAAATGTTTATCATTTAAATGGTGCAATACATTATCCCCTATTCAAAGCTACATAAAATACTAATTGATTGGGTGATTCCGTTCAGCCATGTTGTGCTGGTTGTGACAACAATGTTCCAGCACAAAGATTAGAGTCTCTTGGGCTTTCAAAGACTGTTTAAGGAATCTGTAACTCTGTTTTATCTGTGAATCCGTGTCTCACTTTTTGATCATCTCCACTCTAAGGTTGCATGACCCAGAGAACGAGTGATTTGTTCATGTGTTGCAGATAAAGCAGAAGTTGATGCCCATCTTCCCACAGCCTGCTGCTGCAGTTCTATATCCGTTTTTTTCTCCCGTGTTTGTAAATCTTTCTTTTTTTTCTCTGAACTTAGATGATTGATCTCTGCAGTCCTTTTTTTCTGTATTTTTTTTATTTTTATGTATTTCATCCTTTAAAAAATAAACCTTATTGACCTCACAAAGACAAACCTCATTCTGCAGATATTCCTGATCTGCATAAAAGTGCAACACAGTAAGGAAAAACCTTTATATTTTATTTAAAAGGTTTTGCATCCAGATGAGCTAAAATCCCAAAACAAATATGGGGAAACTTTAAAGACCAAGTTCACTGAGAAACTGATTTTTAATTGTTAATTTTGAAATATGATTGGTCACTGAGTTTCTCATGCACTCATGAGGACAGTCTTCTACCCCTATTTCCTGCATTAGCTTCTGTTAGAAAATAGTCGGGGAAACGCTCAGATTAGAAAAGCCTGACAGATCTACGTCACATTGAAAATTAGCATTCATGGACTCACCCACACATATGTTTAGCCTATGTTCCCTGCTTTAATAAGATAACCTCACATTTTATATGCAACAGACGTTTTTCTGTTTCTTTTATAAGAGAAACTGAAAAACATGAATGGTTATTATAGCTCTAAGGTCACATTCTCTTCACAAAACTCAGCTGTTCTGTTGGTAGCAGAGGGACAACCTGCACTTAGTGTGGGGAGGACGGTTTCCCATCAATAGCCAAAATCAGAGGCGAGAAAGGCGGGAACTTCCAAGAACATTTTACATTTAGAATATTTGTGTCCAGGAGAGCGCAGAAAACGTCTCGGCTAGTAGAAGCTAACCATTAGCCTTAGTAACTCCACTACAGCAGAACTCATTCAGGCTTGTGTTATTTGTGGAGATAAAACATCAACGTGGCAAAGCAGAGTCAGTGGTAGAGTTGTGTTGCTGTTAGCCAATCAGAGGTGAGATATCAGAATATCAGGAAGTAAGATGCCAAATCCTGCTGTTTTCTGCTCTCATCTCCTCTGGCTCCACAGAGATCGACTCACAAAGCATTCATTTATACTAGAGACCACTGCAAATGTGTTGAAAAACGAGTGAACTTGGGCTTTAAAAGTATTAATGAACATCAAGGAGTTTATGCAACACAATGAATAACCTTGCCCTTTATTCTTATAAGAAAATATATGCAGTTCATCTAAAATGTTTTTATAAAGATTAATATTGATGCGCTGACACCAGAGGGAAAGGCTGGGGACAAGGCTGTTTTCTTTGTGACATAATTATTAAAGTTAGCTGCAGGTCCTTCATCATCATGCAAACTTTTGATGATCTAATAGACGTTCTGATTATTTTCTACATGTGAAAAATCTAATTTCAGCATCGTATGACCTATAAACATCCATAGTAGACTGGAAACAGCTGGTTTGGCAGGATTTAATGTAATTTAACTGGGTCACCCCAATGACAACACCCTTAACCAAGCCCACACTTCAAAACCATTTTTTTATGTTTAGTTTGTTGTCAAATAAAGTTTGTTTAAAACAGACTTCTCATTTTCCCATAAAAGCAGTGGAACATATTTAAATCTGTGTAATCCTTTTGTTCAGCTATATTAGCAAACTAAATGTATTGAGTCTCATTTTCTATTAAACTGTTTGCAACAACAGGTAAATGCCACATTTTACCTCATGTTTGACTCTAAATGAACTTTAAAATGTCTTGAATTTACAAAGAAGGCAAGAAGCATTTGTCAGCTTACTATAATAAACCAAATTCATCTGTTGAAATCGCTCCTGCTTGGCAAGCACAATCACAGAGCAATGAAGAAAGCCTGTGAAACCAAATCCACACAGTGAAATTGCTTTCTTTTCTCTGCATTTTTAGGGCTGAGCCGATTCTGCAGAGAATTAAGGAGGACAGAACTCGCATAATATCCCCATCATTTGACAACATCAAATATGACACGTTTGAGATTGAAGAGTACCCGCTGTCTGCTCAGGGCTTTGACTGGGAGCTGTGGTGCCGCTACCTCAATCCCCCCAAGTCCTGGTGGCACAAGGGCAACAAAAGTTCACCCATTCAGTAAGTCAACCCAACTGAGACTCATGAGTCTAATTAATAAACTAACAAATGTCAGCCCTATTAGAAAGGCCGTGTCTGCAGCTGTATGAGTGCATGAGCAAGTAACATGGTGTCACTATAGCAACTGAAAACAAAGCCAATCTTCAGCATTTTAAATATTGCAGGAGCCCGGCTCTGATTGGCTGCTTCGTGGTGGACAGGCTCTACTTTGAGGAGATTGGTCTGCTGGATGAAGGCATGGAGGTGTACGGGGGAGAAAATGTGGAACTGGGCATCAGGGTGAGTAAAGCTTATCTCTGGTTTTGGGTTCTGTTTGGGTAACACTGAGTGGACGTTTTTATTTATTAATCAGGCTTATTAGTAGTTAGAAGGAAGGCTACAAAGTGCTTCTTCTTATATAAAAGTCTAAACTCACAGGAGAAAAGCTGTTTGACTTCATAACATCAGCAGGCAGTTGTAGTGTTTAAAGGATTACCTGCTGCTTTTTTCTTTTGTTGCTGTCTAAACCGTCCTCGCTTCAGCAAATATAATTAGGATTGCAGTCGGCTCTGTTTTACTGTTCAGTTCCAGATGTTTGAAAATGGTTAAAAATGTACACAAGTCACCAAAAACCACCTTAGAGTTCTCGTCAGACGAAGCCTTGGAAGGAAATCCTTTCAGAAATGCCCAGCGTGCTCTGATTAGAGACCCCCTAAGCCTAAGATGCAAAATAATATAAATAAAAGTACCACCAAGTGTAATTTTCTTGTAGATTTTTTTACTACTTTCAATCATAAAACACATGAAAATTTTTAGTAAAACTTACTTTTTTCCAACATCGGTTCCTGTCTGTTAAAGTGCTGCTTCCTTTAGTGAAGAAGGAAAATCATTACTGTAGGAAAGCATGGACGGTCAATATTGAGGCTTATTCTAGCAGCTGATGTATAGATAGGCTCTGGAACAGCATTAATGATGGAAATCTGACTAGCTAGAGGAGAAAAAACTGACCTACATACAACAACATTTAAAACAAAAACATCCAAGAATTGGCCAAGTGCACAAGAACTGAATAATGAATGGGACACGTTGGACATTGCACAGTCTCACATCTGCACAAGAAATAATTAAGTAGGGTAACTGGACCAAGTGCAAAAAAACTAAGTGATCAACCATTCCTCGTTTTAGGTAGTCTAACCCATGTTAGCTTCAAGCATCTCACACAACGCTAACTAAACAATTTCACCTCTACAGTCAAAAATATCAAACCTAGGAATGCTAATAATTTAAACAATGTTGAAAATGAATTAAATGATGCCCAGTTGTTGAAAAATATTGGCAGCTTCTTAACATATAACCATAAAAATCGGGTCTAAAACACATGGGAGCAGGTCTAAGTCTCTGGGCGACGCCATATTAAACGCCTTGTTTCCTTCAACGGGAGCCTGTGAGGACAAAATGTATTTACAGATTTGTAACAAGCAGTTATAAAACATTCGCCATTCATAAACGTTGTTGTTTCAAAACATTTGCTGCCAGTAATGAAAGGGAGTCTGATGTGCTTGTCATTCTGCTGGAGGTTGCACTCTCAGGGATTTTTGACCCTAATGGCCATCCATTGCTAAGGTCTTGAACACAAAAATACTGCTTGCTTGCAATGATTTAGGTATGTACTGCCCCCTATTGCCAGTGAAAATACACACAGTCACTTTATAACCATAAAGCAGAATTCAACACAGAGTTCTGTCAAACCCCTTTTAGCATCATTCAAATAAATAGTAGGTAGTGATTTGTTAGTTTACCAATGACAATAGAATGACTGCTACACACCCACAGCAGCACCATTTTTCATGTGAGATCATTTTCATTTCTGCCGCTGCTGCATGAAAGGGTTGTGATTTCAAGAGAGCATTGCATCCTGGGTAGGTGCTGTTGTTGTTCTTCAGAGAGAAAATAGTTGGGTCTGGAGGGAACAGGACTGATTACTGGGCTGCATGGTGGCACAGTTGGTTGCACTGTTGCCTCACAGTGCAGGGAAGGTTGCAGGTTCAAATCCCAGCGTCAGTCTTTCTGTGTGTAGGTTAACTGGAGGCTAAATTGTCCCTGTGTGTATATGAATGGTTGTATGTCCCTGTAATGGACTGACCACCTAGCCAGAGCGCCCCCTGTCTCTCGCCCAATGACTGCTGGAAATCAGCTTCAGCTCCCTTCCTAGGACAAGAACTAAAGATGATGAGTTAGCAAGGGTTAATTACCCAAAATGCATTGTGACAAACACTCCTAATTGTTTAGTTTAGCAAGAACAAAAGATCAATACAAATTAATTCTGATTTTAAAACGACTGTTTCTACTCCTGAATAGACTCATTAGTCTTTATCGTTTTATTGCAACTAGTGAAACGCATGAAGAGAATGCTGAAATTATTCAGAGCAGAAAGTGTTTTCATCTTTAGTTTCACTGTGTCCTTATTAGTTTGTGCACCATTAGTTCTGACTGTGAGCTGAAAATTGCATGGTGTTCATCTAGTTCAGTAGTTTGACAAGCAGGTGGGTCAAAATGAGAAGTTCTCTTCATGAGAGTTGCTAATGATAGTATGCACATACTGCAGAAAGACCTCTGAGGTGAGTGACACCTCTGCTTAAGCTCCTCTTTCAATAGAAAGATGAAAGAATTGATGAGACGTTTATAATAATGCACCAAAGTATACATCCTGACTAGTGACAGAGGTCAAACCATTTTTATTTTATCCCCTAAAATAACATTTATAAGTGTTGGACTTGATAACATCCCAATGTAAGTAACACTTAATACATTTCCTGCTTCTCCCCCAACTGGTTGAAAGTGGAATTACAGCTTTCGTAAAGAACCCTGCTGCAGCCTCCGAGTGCCAATGTTCACTCTGGTTTGAGATCTTTCTTTAGTTCACGCTTTTTGCTTCGCTTCCAAAGACATTTTTCTCCTACTTTTACTTCCAGGCTCCATCATGAAGCTAACAATAAAGTAAAATTATTCTTCTTCTTGTGCTTTTTATTGACGATCGGCAAACTCACCAAACTTACTGCTAGCCTTTATATGAGCTACCAGCACAGTAAACTCCACCCCGACCATTGCTCCGCCTCTCACTTGTTCCTATCCAAACCACAAAGTCGTTTAGAGCAGTTTCTGGCCAGCAGAGGGCTGCAGCGTGCTGTTCCATGTGAAGCTGCTCAACTTTCTGGTTCAAGAACCACTAAAACCAATTTGAAAGCAATTGCTTAATTTTCCCAAAACGTCCAATTCCTTGGAAAGCTTTAATAAAGCTTTTGTATGATCCTGGGAACAAAACCGCTCCTGCTTTGGCTGATCTGTGGTCAATTTTCCTTTCCAGTTAATTTACTCATAGCTACTGTAACGTTCTCTAACTTATGCGATGGAGTGTGGAAACTCGACCCTTGCCTGGAAGAAAAACTAGTTTGTATTTGTGTTGCAGCTCTGAAACACTGTGACACTGTGAACCGAGAGCTACTAGACTCGAGAACCCTGTCTTGGCTGTAGATTTGAAATCCCAAAGAGCAGCAGCCGGGTCTGTCTGCCTGCCTGTGGCATATTGGTCGTGCCCCCCACACCTCCTGCCAGGATGCTGACTGGCTGTCAACGTTTCCTCAGAGATGCAGTTAAACCAGGCCAGCAGCCGCGGGCCTTGGTTGTGACTTTAAAGACCTTCAGTTATAGGAGGGTGAAAGGAATACCTAATTTATGTTCACATTCACTTAAAATGTCCAACAAGCGTGTAGACTTTCATTTATAAGTAACAAAATACCACAGATTTATTGTGCTGCTGCAATCTGAGTCAATTCACAACCTGCTTTGTTTTATTCTGACCTAAACAAATCTTCATTAAAATGCCACGGAGCAAATTTAAACTGGACGTAAAAGAGTCCTTTTTAGACTCCTACATGACATATTACTGACAATTATTGATCCAGGCTTTTAAACAATTTGGAATAACTGTATCTTTGATGTCTTTAAAATGTGTTCACATATAAAGTTTTAAATCATTTTAAAAGTATACTTAATGTGAACAGCACAATGTGCATTTTGAACAAGCTAATATTTCCAGCTACATTTGGGCTAAAACATTTAAAAATGCCCACAATTGAATTTATGCGTATAAGAAATTAATTGATAAAATAAGATAAAAAAGAAAGGAATAAAATAAAATGAAATGAAATGAAAGAAGTCCTGAATACATTCTGGTTTCTTTGTTTCAAGTTTTGTGTCAAAATTAGAAACTGCATTTTTTCAGCTGAGAAACGCTGGTGTCAAAATCTGAACTGGAGATGATCATCCAAGCTTTTCGCTCTTCCTGTTTAGATTATTGTTGCAGCCTTTTATAGTGTTCATAGCTCAACCATCTCCAGTCAGTTCAGAATGATGCTGCAAACATTTTAGACTCTCTTTTAAAATTTTAGTCCCCTCTTTGGAGCCATGTGACATCAACTCCATGCCTATGTCGTTTTAGAGCTCTGTTTGGATCCTCTCGTACCCTTTCCTTCCGAAAGCAGCGCATAACGTAATAGCAGCGTTTTACCCGTGAGCTCATTCCCCACCGGGAGTGATTCTGACGCGAAACGGGAGCAAAAGCGTTCCACACAGCTGATCCCGTGAGGTCACAAAATCACGGGAGAATTGCAACACCAGTGCTGTGATTTCAGAAGTCCAGACAATTTTTTTTTACTTTATTAACAATCCAAACAATTTACAGCATCCAGTAGGGAATACAGCACCTAATACAATGTCAGTCCACACAATAACAAGCAAGGAGAAAGACAGCTGCATGTATCCAAAAAGGTCTGTGGTTTATTTTCAGTTCTGTTTACATCGGCTACGGGGGTTTCACAGAAAATGACTTACTGCACATGACTTTTATTTTGAAAGTTTCCGGACATTTTACACTGCTTTTGTGTTTGACTTCCTGTCTGGCCCAATCTAAACTGTGGAGTTTGACGTGTTTTGGAAGCGTAGCGAGTAAAACCCACGCCTCGTGGACTGGCGCTGCCTATTGGAGCTGCCGTAGTGGCCAGCTGCCATCTTAGATGGGTCTCCATTCACACCCAGTGCATTCATCTCTACTGAGGAAGGTGCTTACCCAACTAAAAAACACATTTTATCAAGCTTTTTCACTAATTCAGACACATGGTACGGCATGATAATTAAAATACAAATATAATTACACAAAATAAATGAAAAAAACTCAAATATAAAATCCCCCATGATCTGTTTTCAATAGTACGCCAGTTGTTGTAACCATAGGCTGCACACAAATGGGCATAGTTGCTCTCTCTGCATTGACTTTGGACAGTGAGGAGACCCATCCAATATGGCAGCGACGCTGTTACGCTCTCCAGCACCCAATGGGGCATCTACGTATTCATGTCTATGGTAAAAACTAGACTCGAAACATAATGATAGCGTCCCTTCGCTTCTGGGACGTGTCTAAAACGTTACACTTGGCTGCCAGTGGAAACGAACCTGTCCATTATAATGGCGGCCTATTGCCACATAGTTCGTTTCGCTGCCGTTTTGCGACGTTTTCACATCTGGTGGAAAGAAGGGGTTACCGTTTGAGATCTTCTGGTCATAAGTTGTTAGAAGTTCAGTTTTTACTGCCAGTTTTTCTTTTCAGTGGAGCTGTTAGCTGCCATTGTCCTGGCTCCATAAACAGAACCAGAATGGACTCTAATTACCTAGCATAGTAGCAAAATCAACCAGATCATAATCTCAGAAGAATTTATCTCCCAGAGTCCAAGTTCTGCAGGCCTGCCTCTCACAAATGGTATCGGTGGAAGGCTTTTTATGCTTGGTTACACAGAAATCAGTCCACATTGCGTCTGCTTTATTTTGCAAAAACACAGCTGCAGTGCTACCTAGAGGAAAGAGGTTTAGACTTTTTATGTATAATTTAAAAATGCCAGCTGAAAGCAGAAGGTTGCAGGATGTAACTCTAGTCCCACAGGTGTCGTGACAGCCTACTTTGGAGATGATAAATTATAAACAATAACCTTCACTTAACTCTCTGAAACCTCAGCTCAAAGGTGGTTATGTAGAAAACTGTCCCGACTGGGTGGAAAGATCTGAAAAATGATCAAGCATAAACCCACACAGGTAAAATGGAAGTAATAAAAAGTGCTCCAGCTCCAGCCTCATACACTGAGTTTTAGCACTTAGCATGTTGATGGCATTTAAAGCTCAGCAGAGGATAAAAGGCTTTGCTATTATCTGTAATCAGGATATTCAATGGGCGCACTGGAAGTCCGGTATTACTGGCCATTTGCCCCAAAAGAAAAGACAGGCAGTGTGTTCTCAGATCGATCCAATGAGTGCAGGGAAGTTATCATGATGGTTTCCTGCAACAATAAGCTGAAATTGAATCCTGGTAAGTGTGATCAGTGTCCAGTTTGAATTGCATCACCCTATCTAGGACTCTTCGTATAAATCGGACCTGTCGCTGCTGTCTTTTAGTACCGCCAGTCTGAGTTCCACATATCAATGAGTCAAGATGAAATGTCTCACTGACCTTATATATGTGTTTCTCTGTGGTGTTTTTTTTCTAAGTCAGATTGATGAGAATACCTGGCAAATTACCACCAAACCCCAAAACAGAATTACTATTCAAGTGATTTCCCAAAACACCTGTAAATACTCGATATTGCACTCCTGGAGCCAATGTGGGACAATGCATCAAAGGGAGACCAAAGCAAATATCCCTCTCGACGACTGCCAGCAAGGTTGTGCTGAGGAATGGGGATCATTGAGGGCCATAAAAAACAATTATGCATCAGGCTTTGTGCACATTATTTATGGAAGTGGCAATAAAACACCATTACTGTCAGAATCATGATTTACACGCTTGATTTTGTGCCAGATATTCATCACACAAACGGTACTCTGAATGAGCAAAATATTATCTGCATGAGTATTTTAAAATGCAAAGGAAAAAGGCTTAGATAGCTTATGTAAAATAAACTCAAACATCTTCATCATTCAGTTATCTTTGAATGAATTAACTACTTTTATGTTTTTTTTATATCAATAGGTAAAATAGACCCATCCTTTTTACTGTGATTAATCACATGGCTCCTTATAGTTGAATGCAATATAACTGCTGGTCTTTTAAATGATTTGATTGATGAAAACACTAATTAAATTATTTTAAAGCATTTATACTCACTACAAATGAACTATACTAACCAGCTTTGTGGGGGTTTTTGTATTTATCCAGCTGAGACAAAAATGAGTAAAATACTTGTATCTAATGATCAGAAGGAACCAGGTTCATCACCATGTTTGGAGTTTCTGAAGTGTTGGTAAAACTTAGCTGTGAACTGCAAATAAGAAACACTGCAATCAGGCGGTGGAATGCATGGAGCATGTTCACAAAGTTCTTTGCACAAAATCACTGAATCAATCTCAAGTTTTATTCTTGACATTGTCAGTACCTTCCAGAATGAGTCGTTTCAGGGCTCTGTCACTTTAAGAAAACAACCTGGAGCTGGCCACACCCACCCATCCCCTACTCAGGCTACTAGAAGCTAAAAAGCTCCAATATCTGGGAGGGGCTCAGAGTAGAGCCACTCCAGCAGCAGGTCTCTATTGTACATGAAAGGTGGTTCTATTCTAATTTCCCCATTTGTGACATCACAAACAGGGACTTTTGAAATGGCTTGTTTTAGGCACATAATTCCTCTAAATAAACACTGACAAAAATTGAATGGGCATTTTTTTTCATGTTTGCAGGCTTTATAAAGGCAGCAGGGACCCACGAGGCAGCACAAATAGATGCAGGAGAGTTTAGCATAATCTGCCGAATTTGTTTCTCATTAACCCCTTGTAAATAAGTTTTGCATAATTGCATCAACTCACTTCTGTTCATGGATTATTAGGATTAGTACTTTCATCAAAACCTGTCATATCTAGTCCCATACACATAATCTGCCCTCTGGTGTTTATTGTCTATTATTTGAATGACATTAAAATGTTGTCAGATTTTACGCTAAAATATATCACCTACTGTAGCTGTGTTGGACGGGCCACAAAAGAACCTTTTTCAAGATGTGGTCACAGGTCACACAAAATCCCTCCAAGGGCCAAAAAAGGCTTGATGGCCCCTCTTTAGACACCCCTGGTTTAAAGTCCATTTTCAGTGAGCGTCTTTTCACTCTAATGTTTGATTTCCTTTCTAAAGTACAGGAATTTCAGTCCTTTATTCTAATTTATGGTGAAAACAGAACGTTGCACCAGACTCAGGCTGTAATTGTAAAACAGCCCTGATTGAGCGTCATGACCCTTGAGCTACTGAAAATCTATCGCTTCCCACCGTGTAATCTCAGACCAGCAGCACAATCAATGAGAAAGTCTTTTGTCTAACAGAGGTGATGTGAATAGTGATGCAGGTCTCTCGTACAAAATGAAAAATATCACAGTTACAGAGCCTCATAAGAGGATTCTTGTATTACGGCGATGCTATTAACACATAAATCAGTGCTAAGAATAACGACAACAGTTCTCAGTAGAAAGCAGAACAGGTCCAAATTCAGGGTGTTAAATGTTAAAACATTATTTTAATAGCTGCAATATTGACAGAAGACTCCACTTTATTAAGCAGCAGTCTGTTCAGATAAGATTGGCTCCATTATTCTGGCTCTTTGTGGAATGGCTTTATAAATTCGTTTTATTACCTACAAAGGAGGACATGGCAGAGCTCCAAAACTCATATAGCAGAACTTGTAGGATCACACTGCTTTTGTTTGATCTAACTTTTTGATCTATTTGAGAAGAGGAAAAAGGTTGTTTTAGACAAATTTTTAAGACACGTCTTGTATAATGTTTGTTTTTCAGGTTCTATTACACTCTGCACAAAATAAAATGTCTATCGGTCATGTGTCCAAATCCAGGGGAAGCATTGTTGTGAGCGCTCGTCCTACCCGGTCAGGTCGGGTCCTTCCTCAACCGCTAAGACCGGAAGTGAGCAGCTGTGAATTGGGATGGTCTGGCCTTCATAACTATTCCTGCCCCTACATCAGCATCTATCTTGTTGCCTAGCAACCATGACGGCGCTAAACTTAGCGGTAATGCATGCATAATTATGAGATCCGTCATTCTAGCTTGTTTAATATTTGTCTTTTTATTTTTGACCCAAAAAAATTGCATGTGAGTGCGTAATGAATGGAGCACCCAGGGAAGTGCAGCGGTTTGGCTAGACCAGGGGTCGGCAACCCAAAATGTTCAAAGAGCCATATTGGACAAAAAAAAACAAAAAACAAATCTGTCTGGAGCCGCAAAAAATGAAAAGCCTTCTATAAGCCTTATATGAAGGCAACACAGGTTGTAAGTGTATATTAGCTATATTAGCCTACTATCAAAATCACTAAGTAGGCTACAAATACTTAATGAGCATTCATGATTAAATGTTTATTTCCCTGCAGCGCATCCTGGAGAGAACAACACACCACGTGACTCTGCTGTAGATATTTGGTGCTTTACGTTTTAACTTCCATTACAATATTAATCAGTGGGATTAATTTGATCATTTCTTCTTGCGGCCCATCACAGCTCACATACCTGCATAACAGCGCTGCTTGATATCGATCACATCACACGACTCATCACAGGTAGTTGAGGACGCTGGAGCTGAATTAATGTCTTTGATTTGCTGATTGGTGACGTCGCCTGTCGTTTTAATGGTCCTTGTCTTTGTGGAGAGAGGAACGTCTTTAATTTTCTGGATTATCTCGGTTTTGGTTTTGAAGTCTGAAATAGGTGCTCTGATATTTTGATGAATGAATCCTTCATGTAATCACCATCCATGAACAGTTTTCCACGCTTTTATCTCTCAGGTTGCAACAAAACCTGCGGAGTTTGGAGATGTAATCCACTTCTTAAATCTACTTTTATAACCTGACACACGGGAGGCGACATACGGCAGCAGCAAAAGCCAGCGACGCCTCTGTTCCAGGGTGAATAGCGAGTCTTCCGTTGTTTTGATTGGCCGTCAGATTGGAGGGAATTCTGGGTTATTAAAGCAGTTCAGAGTTGAAACAGCGGTAGATATGAAGTCTCACAAGGTTTTGCTGGAGTTAAGTGAAGTCTTGTAAAGCTCTGGGACATCAGACACGGCAAGTATTAACTTTTCCTCCATGTTTACCCGGAGATGTACTGAGAAGCATCCTGTCCCCTCATTGGTCAGTCAGTGAAACCTCCGCTGATTTGGTCCGTGTCCGAGCGACAGTGATGAAAAGTTGAAGTTTTTCCAGGTAATCCTTCCACGTCGACAATGAAAGCAAATAATCCGGTCCATTCTTCCTTGAATCCTCTGTTCTCATCAGCTATCTTTCTCTTTTTCCCTTTGGGATCCACGGCCCTGACACACCCGCTGGTTTGTTTACATCCATCTGCCTGGCACGGCGCCGCCATATGAGCGCCGCACTGAAACGTGTGTCGCAGGCTATGACGCAAATTTTCGTTGACAGAAATGTTAAAATTTAATATTTATTATGTGCATTTTTACAGCATTGGAAAACGTTAAGAATGTTTGTCCTCCTACAGAAACGATAATAAAACAAAAAATATATCCCCCATCCATTTTCATACTCTTGTGGGGACATTTGTGAAGAAGGTCCAGGGAGCCACTAGGGGTCGCTAAAAGAGCCGCATGTGGCTCCAGAGCCGCATGTTCCCGACCCCTGGGCTAGACCGACAATCGGATGGTCCAATCGCTGCTTTTGGTCTGAAACGTGTTATTGCCTGAAGTTTTTAGACAAATGCGAAAGAACCACTTCATTACTTTTTTCGTTTTTTTAATCTCCACAATATATTTAAGTTAAGAGGCATGAAAAAATGTTTTAAGCTAATTTGTTTTCCAAATTTGCCATTGTAGCTTTAAAGATCGTAAAATTGCTCTTTTCAATTGCTTCAGTTTGTTTCACAGCTACATCTTTAAAATGAAGTCAGTCTCTTTAAAGTTGCATATCTAAAATGAGATCAGATATATGTGAGTGAATTCTTCTTGAGCTTGTGGATCTAAAGTTCTTGTAAATGAAAACAAGTGGATGGTTGTGTGAAATGTCTCACCTGAAGGGAAGAATCTGTGAAGAATCTTTTAATGTTTCTGCTGCTAATTGCAAGAATGAAAATGGTCTCAATTTAAACCTTTAGGATTAAAAATCATGCTCAGGCATCAAAATTAGGCAATTTAATTCTTCTACCTGCAGGTTGTTCTTCTGGGAAGAGTCACGTTTTTATTGGCAGCTTGTGATGTTTTTCCAGCACTGATGTGCCAAAGAGATTCTATCATTTAAGACTGCTGAACTGAATTCTTTATAGTTTTGCCTCTGGAGGTGAAATCACTCTTCAGCAGTCATTTTGAAGGAAGCATGCCTCTTTTCTGTGGTGATTCAAACCACAGGTTGTACACCTTTAATGCTCAGGAGCAGTTCTGTAGTAACTCTGTAACATAAAATATTTTATCATCAACACTTAAAAATTTTATCATTAAAATAGCTAATTAGAGTCTAAAAGACCTGCAAACTAGTCCTGCTCCTTGGCCTTTTGCTGCATGGCACCACCTTCTTGCTGCTTTGCTTCTTTTGCCATGTTCACCAGATTAATACTTGTTTTAGACGTTTGTGGAGTGAAACTAGTCAGTTTGATTGATGATCGGCACAGCTAATCTGCTGTAGCAAACACAAAACTGGCTTTAATTCAGTCAGTTTTACAAACATTGAAATTTTAAGTGGGCGTAGCTGAAAGCCAAGTGCTACAAGATAGCATGAGAAAGTGTGATAATGCCTAAGATTGTGAATATTTTTCTTTAAAACGTTGACCAAGAGAGCTTTAAAGGTGCAATATGCAATAATTCTGCTGTGAAATAATCACAAAACAGTCTGATGTCTCAGTCATATTGGAAGGAAGGATGAGAATTAATTAGATTTTTTTAAAATAAATAAATAAACAACATAACATGAAAATAATATTAGTAAAACAATGTGTTTTAGCTCTGTTTGTTGGCTAGAGGCGCACATTAATGAACGAGAGGCGTTGCTTTCAGTCACAAATATGGAAATGGAAACCACGGCTCAAGGTGCTATATATTTGTCAGCCACCAGATGGTGCTGTCAAATTGAAAATACTCTGGATTGTAGCTTTAAAGGGACATTCCACACCAAAGTACAATGCTATATTCTCGATAAGTAGAAAAATATATATATTTGTAACCAACCCAGTCATTCTCCTGATCCAGCAGTACTCTTTGAGCTTTAGCTTAGCATAAAACAATGTAAGTGAATGGTACCAACTAGCCTTAAGTGTAAAAAAAAGTCATTAATTCTGCTTGGTGACCTTATTTTCTATCAGAAGCTAATGCAGGAGATAGGTGTAGGAGACAATTTTCATGTTCAGCCTGCATGACAAACCCAAAGTGACCGATTATAATCAGAAATAATAATTAAAAAGTGTTTTTTCAATAAAGTACCACTTTAGGATAAAAGGTTTTATTATCACTCTAGAAAATACAGCAAAAATGCTTTAGGACAGATTAGGAATATTTTTACATATTTTACAGAGAAAGGATTACTGAACAGACAGGAGAGGATAAAATTATAGAGAGAAAAACCCAAATTAACACAATAAAACACATGCATGTATAGTGGAGACGTTCCTGAGGTTCTGTCTGGGGTTTCTTGAGAATATAAATGTGCAGTGGAATTGTTTTTGTGCTGTTCTCATCGCCTTTAAAGCCTCACATTTATCATGGACAAGCTGTCAACCTATTGTTCGCATCAGAAATCAGAGAGTTCCCTTGTACCATCACTGGTACTACTTCTCTCTAGGTTTATAAAATAACATTTACATAAGTTTAACTGTCTTCCAGCATTGTAAATGAGAATAAGTGTAAATGAAAAATTAAGAGGAGTCCTGCTGGAACATGTTAATCACATCACATCGTTATATTTGGTGACATTCAGCTCTCCAAAGGCTTTAATATTAAACAGAAAAATACACGCAACCTCTCCAGCTTATATTAATGACTCAAGGCACAACGGATATAAAAATTCATGGTTCTCCACGTCCACTCACGCTTTTCCCAGCTTGAAAAAAAACATTTTTTATTCTTTTTGTCCTGCTGTATCTCCAGGCTATCCACGATTCTCACAACACTCCATATAGTTTTCTTTCTGGGACACACTCCAAACCAGAGTATGAATCTTATTGTGATCAGTAGTTAAATATCATTTATTTGATGAACTTGATAACTTGTGTGATTTACAACATGGTAAATGGATAAAGGAATGTGTAGCTTTGCAGAAATTATTTGTTTCTCAACCTAAAATTTATTGTGCTTTATGAATTTTAACCAAAATATGTTTGAGTTAAAGCAGAAATCCAAAGTTTTTTATCTGACAGCACCATCTAGAGGCTGAAAAATGTATCGCACCATAAGCCGTTCTCCTCACGTCTTTAAATACGACCGAAGGCAACGCCTCCCGTTTGTGAACGCACACCTCTGCCGCTAACGCTGAACAGTGCTAAATTTAAATCGCATTGGGCTCTACGGGGAACGAACTTGGCAAAATAAAAGATGTATTTCCTACATGATACAGGATAAGATCACTTTTATGGATTTCTAAAAAAAAAAAAAAACATGCAGAATTCCTGAAAGGGGCAAAACTCTTGAATGCACCTTTAAGGGGGAAAATAAAGTAGAGGTTTAGTTTTTGTAATCTGACCTCTTAATGACTGTCAGGAGTTTTAGTTGGAGCAAGCTGGTAATTAAAACCATTTGTGTATCGTGGAAAGGGGAACGAATGGTTTGGGAACCTCATCTCTGGTTCTGCAGATGATTTGTTTCTATTGGCGTCTTCGAGCCTTGACTATTTGTGTGCACTGGCGAGGCTCACAGCTAACAGAGTCATCCTCTCCACATTTGAGGCCATGGTTAACTGAAAAATGACAAAATGCTTTCTGGGAGTTCAAAGTGAGTTCTTGCCTGGTGTGGTGGAGTTCAACTAATTTGAAGTGTTGGTTAGAAGGAAAGGAAGGATGGAGCAAAGGATAAACTGATGGATTGGGACTTTGTCAGCTCTTGTAAGGATGTTGCGCTGGTTTGTTGTGCTAATGAAGGAGCTAATCTAAAAGCTAAAGCTCTCAATTTACTGAACCATATGCGTTTCAGTCTTCTGTTATTGTGACTAGATTTGGATCATAACTAACAGAACTAGATCCTGGATGCAAGCAGCTGGCATGAGCTTCTTTAAATGGTGACAGAGCTCAGGTGAGGAGCAGAGCCGTTGACCCCCACAACAAAAGGAGTCAGCTGATGTAGTTCAGGCATCTGATCAGACTGCCTCCCAGTCGCCTACTTTTGGAGGATTTTCAGACACATTCACTGGAAGGAAACCTAGAGGTAGACCAAGAAATTGCTGGAGGGATTACATAGCCTGTATGCCCTGGAAATACCTTGGGATCCCCGGGAGAAACTGATAGGTCATTGGGAAGTGGGATGTTGGAGCTTCACTCTGGAATTGTTTACCTCCATGAGCTGACCTTGAATAGCTGAGAAATGATGGATAGTAAAATAAATATTAGATTTGTTTATGTTAAAGCAGAAATCTGGAGATTTTTCCCAGAGGGCACCATCTAGAGGTGGAAAAATGTATTGCACCTTAAGCCGCTCTCCCTGCTTCCATTATAGCTGGAGGCAATGCCTCCCCTTCATGAAGACACACATTTAGCTAGCCAACAGAACTAAAACACAATGGTTTACAATTATTATTCTCTTCATATAAATAAAAAAATTCCCATCTCGCCCTCCGCGGATGGTCTCATCCTTCTGAGCTCGAGTCCTCTACCAGAGGCCTGGGAGCTTGAGGGTTCTTCAGTATCTTAGCTGTTCCTAGAGCTGCACTTTTCTGGACTGAGATGTCTGATGTTGTTCCTGGGATCTGCTTTAGCCACTCCTCCAGTTTGGGGGTCACTGTCCCGAGTGCCCCAATGACCGATGTCTTCACACTTCAGGCTTTCTCAAGTTCTCCTTTGAGGCCTTGGTACTTCTCTAGTTTATCATGTTCCTTTTTCCTGATGTTGCATCACTTGGTATTGCTACATCAACCACAACAGCTGTCCTCTGTTGTTTGTCCATCACCACAATGTCCGGTTGGTTCACCATCACCATTTTGTCGGTCTGGATCTGAAAGTCCCACAGGATCTTGGCTCGCTCGTTCTCTACCACCTTAGGGGGTGTTTCCCACTTTGACCTTGGGGCTTCCAGTCCATACTCTGCACAGATGTTCCTGTACACTATACCAGCCACTTGGTTGTGGCGTTCCATGTATGCTTTCCCTGCCAGCATCTTACACCCTGCAGTTATGTGGTGGATGGTCTCAGGGGCCTCTCTGCATAGCCTACACCTTGGGTCTTGTCTGGTGTGGTAGATCTTGGCCTCTGTTGCTCTGGTGATCAGGGCCTGTTCCTGTATTGCCTACATTATATCATATATATATGTGATTTAACCCTCACACAGAAATTGATCTAAAATCTAGACAGACCGTAGCAGAGTCTAATGGATTTGGTTCTGCAGGTCGGTCTAGCTACGCTCCACTGGAGCCTCAGCAGGTCTAACCAGTCTTGTGTCTTGCCAATCACAGCACTCTATTGGTTTGGTGGGTCGGATGTTACTGTCACTGAGTGAAACAACAAATAGCTTTGGCATCAATTTGGGACTATTTAGACTTGGTCTTTTCTTTGAGTCAAGAGCAGATATTTATTTATATATAGATATATAATATATTTAGAAAAAGGATGTATTTGAGTATTCTTCAACAGAGTATGGCGGACCGCCCCATTGACTGACATCCGTAGCGGTGAGTATGTCACATTCTTCATTGTCCAATAGCATGCAGAGACAGTTTGAAAGACAACCGTAGATCCCGCCCCACGACTAAGATCTGTTTGTGGGTCGTGGCCAGACTGTATTCACATATAAGGATGGTTTGCCAGGATAAAGCTTGGTTTATGCTTGACGCATGGCATTCCGTGCAGAAATGAGATGAGCAGATGGAATTTGGACTTTGCAGTGTTTATTGTTCCTTCCTACCTTCTGCAGCTCGTCTCCGCTGTGAGCCAATATTCTCCCAGAGTGTAGGGGGCGGCATGGGGCTCTACGGCATGCATCGAACACTACACCATAGTAGAAGTAGAAATCACTGATGTTTTACATTTTTTTACTGCAGCCTCGTCTTTTCCGAGTGTGACAGCAATTTCTCTCCACAAATTATTAACAATATTTTGATCACGGGGATCTATATGGGCCGAATCATAGAGGTGTTTGTATTTACGAACCTCCGCCACTACGAGCTCTTGCCAGTCCGCCATGTTTTTCCGCACGTGGTCCCGCGTAGTTAGAAAATTTCCTAGGTGCGCGGTGCGGAAACTTTGGGCTGCGCGTGGTTGCTAAAATTACGTAATTTGGCTGCACGGACGCGTCAAGCATAAACCAACCTTAAGAAGCTGCAAGAAATTCCATCTCTGTAGGAGCAAAATGAGAACAGTATAAGAGGTTTAAGACTTCTACACAGCACTATTGATCTTGGTGTTGTACAAGCCACAGATTTTCAAAGTTTATCATTAATAACACATTTCTACATTTTTAATTAACTAGAAAGCCACTTCACCTTTTTATTTTACTGACACCATCACACACAGGAAAGAACGATCCACTTCCTCTCACATTTCATTTACATTTAAAGGGCTTCAGCTTATGCTTTTATCCAAAGCAAATTATGATGAGGGCAGCAGTAAAATTAGCTTGCGCTCATGCAGATGGCGTGCTGATAATTGAGTTGTAATGTGAGACAGCGTCTCTTCCAGGAAAACCTCAACGAAAAAGATATTAGAGGAAGAACTGCTACATGGCTGGGGAGATTTAAGTATATTTGCAAGAAGATCAATCAGACTGGTGAGTGTGAAAATGGAAAAGGAGGAGTTGGGTATTTCTTGAGATGAGTTTTATATTTGCAAAGAAGCGATTGCACGGCCCCGAAGTCGTTTTACTGCTGTGAATTCTGGGAGACTTAATGGAGGAAAGGATCTGACTTCTAATGAAACAAAGCGAATCAAACACGGACGGAAAGCGGTGAATAGGTGATTTGATCGTAACTTCACGTGGGTGAAATACGTCGCCATCGCTGAATGACAGGGAGCAAGTGCGAGCAATTATGTTTACGCATCTCTAAGGCCATTTGACAGCCCGGAAACGGAGGAAAGTGTCTCATTGAAGATGGTGTCTGAGGAAAGGATTGTGTAATTGTTTGCTGCAGTGTTGTTTTTGCTCACCAGCGTGCGGGAAAGCAGATTGCTTGAGTCAATATGCAAATGAGATGGTGGGTTTGATCATTCAAGGGGAATGCACTATTAGGAATATCCAATGGTGTAAAGCTGGCGTGTTTTGAATAAAACAACAATTCAGCCCCTGAAAGTTATGAAAGACTCAGACTTATGTCTTGACAGTAATGGCCAATTCTTTGTAATGGATTTGGAAAGACCGCAGCAGGCAATTAGTGGGATGCTGACGGCAAAAGCTCTGAGGCATTCGTTTTATTGTCTGTAAAAGAAAAGTGACACTAAACAGTGGAAGGGGAATCATTTTTGGACTGCAACGGGCTCTCTTTACGATTTCTCAACTGCTGTGGTAGAGTATGACAACTGATCCTGCAAAACATTAAAGTTTTAGTTGATTTGATGACATTTTTTACTACCATAAAGACGTTTTCACAAATTTTAATCAAACTCTCAGAAAATAATCATTAGCTGGTCATTGAGAGCTGATTAACTTCAGGAGTCAATCCAATTAAATCTGGCTCCCACAGCTGATTGACATTGGCAAAAAGAGTCAGTATAATGGAGTCAGTTTTACAGATATTGAGCTAAGATTTCACGTAGAAGTTGCTGAGAATTATTTGCAGTGCACATTCTGAGCGCTAACAGCTTAACAAATTTATTAAGCCGATATTTGCCACCTTTTGAAAGAGCGAGTAACACCTAAATCAAGGTTTTTTAGTGTCTAATAGTGCTGTACACATGTGTAGTCATTAGTTTGGCAATTTAGTGTAACTTGCTTAAAATGTAATAATTCATCCCAAAACCATAGTTATATCTCCATCTTCAGGTTAAAACTCTGCTCCACACTGATTTAGAATCAGCTGATGGCTATAGAGCTGCAGGGTGACGTCTGTACCGTACTACATGGCTGCACATCACTGGACTCAAGCTGAGTTTCAGCCGCACCTCCACCTGGCTCGGCCACTCACCTGCCGATATGACACATTACGGCTCGGAGCCGCTCGCCTTCTTAAATAAATGTCCTCCTCCCCCCTATCGTCTAGTGATCGCGGTGGACAGGAAATCCTCTAGCCTGCTGCAGTTTCTGTGTCTGCTCTTCTCCTGAGCGATGAGTCTGTTGTGTGTGTGTGTGGTCATGTGCACGCGCAAGTGTGTGCACGCTTGTTAACGACTTGTTTTTCTGCCTGAGAAACTCCGAGAGCGCACGCGGGGGGGTTGAGGGGGTGCTGTCAATCACTGACTCATTGCCGCTCTCTCGGTCCGTCAGGCGACGCCTCCTTTAGGAGCATTTTTCTAACAGGAAGTGTGGATGAACTTAGACTTAGCCCATGGTGTTACTCACCCTTTAATCAAGCATTAGATATGTCTGTGCATATTGTGCTGTTATAGTAATTAAGCTATGTCTTTGTCTCATAAAGAAACAAACGTCAACTGTTTTAATGGCCCTCATTTCTAAAGATCTGCATCTGTTTTGACCATAAAATAAAACTCTAAATCACATGATGCCATTTTTGATCTCAACTCAGGCATTAGAGGCAATATGTGTTCTTTCAAAGAATGCAAGGCCTTTTTCATTTTTATGTCAGAACTCTTGAAATGGCAGCATACTAATCACCAGCTAATGCACCATTTGGACCATTTCAGACTGAATCTCTCATCATCTTTTTAATGCAAAGTCATTAAACTTGGTGCAGATTGCTCATAATTCTCTGTAGCACTTTTTCTATGATCGTATTTATAGACTGAAGCTCAGAGATAGATTTTTCTCTAAATTAAACACAGATGTCTGTGACATTTAGTTTGGACATTCTTTTCATCTTTTGTGACGTTGATCACTTTTAGGTTTATTTTTGCACATATTGGTGAAACTGAGAATCGGTTCGTCTGGTGTGAGTGCTACCAGAACCCTAACCAGGAAAAGACGAAGGAGAATGAGAACGGGACACAATGTATCATTTAATCCTTTAACTTTTCGTTCTTTATAAAACACAGATAGGAGATCTTTTTTACCTTATTCTGCTGACGTTTCGACCATCACTGTGGCCTTCTTCTGAGCTAAGCTGCTGAAAGCAGCTTCACTTCCGCTTCCGTTTATGTGCGGGCAGCAGGGGACGACAATATCACCCCCTGCTGCCCGCGCTGTCCTCCTCGATGACGCAGTCCCATGCGTGATCCAACGTGTACACCCCGTTGTCCCTGTTCATGGTCCCATGTCCACGTCTCCTTATTTCGATAGCTTCCTTTATCCATCTTTTATATTTCTGTTGTTCAGTGTTGATAATCCTTGTGCTGTCCCAATCCATGATGTGGTGCAATGGTCTGTGACTGCTGATTTCCTCATTGTGCTCTCTGCTTCCTGTCTTACTGTTCTTGTGTGTATTGTACTTGTCTCTTTTTCACATTCTTTTTTGTGTTCTGCTGTTCGTGTGTTAAGTTGGCGTCCTGTTTCTCCTATATATGTTTTATTGTATAATTTGCAAGGGATTTCGTAAATGACTCCGCATTTTTTTCCAGTTGGAATCTTATCTTTGGGGTGTACCAGTCTGTTTCTAACTGCTGTGTATGGTTTGATTGTTCTCCTATCTGTGTTTAATAAAGAACGAAAAGTTAAAGGATTAAATCAGACATACACAGGATGAACGTACCGAAGATGACAATGTATCATTATTCTCCTCACTAAACACCCCCCTCAAATTATTTTGTGGTTGTCTAAGCTTAAAAACAAAAACAACAGGAAGTCATCTTATTAAGGTAAAATAACTCCCCGTGTGGCTTTTAGCTACCTTGACCGATTTCAGCAAAAAGCAAACAAGCGTCTCATTATGGTGAGAATTACCATACCACTGATGCGCTGCCTGGTCTGCGGGGGGGTCTGCACAGGCTCTCACTCCGGAGGCTTTCCCGGTTGCTCTGTTTGATGATTGTTGCCCTCATTTCTGCTGTCTGTCTTACCCGTCATGTGACAAGAAACACTTTTATAGCACTTCTCACCGCTGAACCGGAGGAGGCAGCAGCACTATTAAAATGTTACTAATTTTAATGTCTTTGCCTCGAGCAAATGCATCAAGTGTACCTTTATGTGAAGTTGCATTGCTTCATCCGTGATTGTTTAATCGTTTTCATTTCACCCGTTTGTCTGCTTTTCTGCAGTGTATGTTGGGCTGATTAACAGGAACAGGAGAAAGGAGCAGGAGCAAACCCTCTCTGACTAAAGTTCATACATGAATAGATTTAGGAGGGATTAAAATGAATATACCAAAAAGTCACTCTGTGTCTTTGTGATAGTGCTGCTCGATTAAAAAAAACATAATAACATTAATTTTTGGTCAATATTTATATTATCTTCTAATACACTCTAATACATAAAACATTGGTTCAACAAAAAAACATGTTAACGTTTTCCACTAGAAATTTTAAGTTCAGCCAACTGCTGGCAGAACATTAATCCAAAGCAATGTTCTGAATATGACGAAGTAGCTTTTTGGTCACAATAAAACACATTTCTAAGTAACAGGAACTTAATAATTAAGATGATCTCTATACTCTTGATTATTTACCACTATTACGCTATTGCTGGGTTTCACTCACTTGACCCGGAAGTCGCGCGAAACTCAAATACGGGTCAGGTAGTGTTTTGCTTCAGTACAAAACACAGCGCGAAGGAGGAAAGCGAGTATAGTAAGGCATTAAATGGACTGGCACAGACGTGATATCGCGAAAAAATACATCTTCATGTAGGTTACGACCCATATAGTTTAAAAAAGTCAGCGTTTTCATACTCTCTGGAGGATTTACCCAGCGTTGCATCAACATAACAAACTACCTCGTTCTGCATTCCTGATATTATACAGCAAACCAAATGAAAGCCTTCAAAAGCCTGGAAGCCTACAACTATTTTATTTCAGGTTGGGTTAAACATTTAGTGATCCTGAGAAGCTCTAAATGGCTGTCGTCTTGTTTTTGCTCAGGTAAGTAGTGAGTTGTGCTATTTAGCTCATAATAATAATGCTATCGCTATTGCTAACAACGAGTATGTTTATGTGCTAGAATCTACTTGTAAATAACTTATTAGGCCTATTTAAATCTAAATTTCTGGTTCGTTTGTTTCTTTTTAATAGGGAATAAACGCCACATTACAACACTAGGCTAAATGCTAACAACATTAGCACTCTGAAAGCTATTTGCAGTATGGACACATGAAAACAGTATCAAACTGTTTACCTGCCGTTTTTATGACTGTGTTCAATAAAATATAAAAACATGTAGTAAACCCTTACCTGTTAGAAAGTGATCACTGCAAACTTTAGCATTGTCCGTTTCAGCTCCTAATGTTTTTAGCCGGAGATTACTGATCCGCTTCTGCCGTCTTCTTTCAGTAAGTTTTTTTTTAAATACGCCCTTTGTGGCGCACTACTTTCGGGTCCCAAAAAAAAACGTTGGTCTTTGTCCCGATTAGAGCAAATGTAACAACCATAGACAACACAGAATTTGAGCATTTTAACGCCAAATCAACAGTAAACAGGGATCTGTGCCAAGGCAGCTCCTGCTTGACCCGTATCTGCATTTGTTTACGTGGACTTCAATAGGAGAGGCGGGGACGCTACGTCATGTGAAACCCAGCAATAACTTGGAAATACTATCCAGAGTAATTGAAATTTGGCATCATTGAGCTGTTTAGCACTGAGTAAAATATTTGAGAGTATAAATTGTGAGACGAAAATTATCCACCCATTCGTTATCAATACCTACTTATCTTTTCAGGGTCACAGGGGGCTGGCACCTATTTCCAGCTATCACTGGGAAAACAGGCAGGGTCCAACCTGGACAGGTTACTAGTCCATCACAGGGCAATACAGATCCAGGACAAACGACCATGCATGCACAAACTGGATAATTTAGAAAGACCAATTAACAGTTACATATTTGTACTGTGGGAGGAAGTTGGAGCAGACAGAAACCCACACAAGTACAAGGAGAACACAAACTCCATGCTAAAGGACCCCATTGGGTCTGAACCTGGGACCTTCTTGCTGCATGCTAACAGTGCTACCAACTGCACCAATGTGCAGCTTAGACAAAAATTACTAAGTCAGAATCAGAATCGTGTTTTATTGCCAAGTAAGAGAGAGTCTCACATTACTAGGAATTTGTAATAATCAACATAAGAAACATAGGTGGCTAGTGTAGATCTGTATGGTTGTAATGGTTATTTGGTGTTCAGGAGTCCAGCAGAGGGGAAGAAGCTGTTTTTGTGGTGTTTTGTGGTCTTCCTGCCTGACAGGAGTGGTTCAAACAGTCCGTGACCAGGATGAGAGGGGTCAGCTGTGATTCGACCTGCACACCTCAGAGCCCTGGAGGTGTGCAGGTCATGGATTGGTTGGAGGTTGCATTCGATTACCTTTTCTGCTGAATGCACCACATGCTGTAGTCTGTGATTTTCCCTGGCAGTGGCCCCAGCGTACCACACAGTGATGGAGGAGGTGAGGATTGACTCAATGATGATTGTGTAGAACTGGACCATCTCCCACTTGAGGCTGTGGGTGATGGTGGTCCAGGAAGCAGAAGGAGATACGGTTGAGATGGGGGTGTCCATCAGGTTTATGGGGGGCAGTGGAGCTGACACTCTCCTGAAGTCCACAATCATCTCCACTGTCTTCTGGCCATTCAGCTCCAGGCTGTTGTTTCTGCACCAGGACCCCAGACGTTCCACCTCCCTCCTGTAGGCACTTAGTAACTGAATCAAAATTTCCAACGGATGGATCAATATGAAGAAAACAAAGACAGGTACTGCTATAAAAGCAGCAAAGAGCTGCTACAGAAGCCCAGGTGTTCAGTAAGGTAGAAGGAAGAAAAAGTGTTTTTTCAGGAGGGTCAAAATGATCTCTGGAAGCAGAAGCAGTGCCACTGAGTGTGTAGGGGTCATAATGGAAAATAGTGGAGGAGTTTGTGACAAAAAAAAACTGCATAATCTTTTTAATCTGTTTGAGCTGAAATCCTAATTAGCAGCTTTTGTTGTTGTTTATTTTATTCAGTTTTTTTTACCACATTAACCACTTATTAGGTTAGGGTTAGCCTTAGTTCACATGTACTCTCTGTGTCATTTTTGCTTCTGACCAAGTATATTTACACTTCAGTTACTTTTCACAACTTTTTCTGTTTTCTTAATTATTATTTTCTTCCTTAATAAAAGCAGCTTTTTTGAGGTCAAATCTGCTTGACTGACAGTAAAATGTCCACAGTGTCTAATTAATAACACCAAACCGTTATGTGTCAGATGAGATGCTCGGGTTTTTTTGTCCTCGTTTGTGCCCGTTTTGCATCAAATGCTAGTTATTTCTCTTTGTGACAGAAATGACAGGAAGGATTTTATCTCAGCACTTTATCCTTCACATAACAGCTCTGCGTGAGGACATTAATCTTATTCAAACAAACAGTCGGGCATCTCGGGCTGACATTACGCTCTGAACCAACCTCTGTGATTTCTGAGCCTCCTTCAGCGGCTCAGCCAGGGAGAGCTCTGATTAACCCAAACAGATCAGCACATTATTGAGGATTGCTTTGAGTGACCATTCAGAATTAAGAATCACTAATCAGCTACATTGTGCAGCTCAATCTATTTACCAGTTCATTCCCCTCCTAGCTTTAATTTCTTGTTTTTTATGATAAAATTGATTCTAAATGAATACATTTATTAAATTCCTGTGTAATTTATCTCAATCAAAATGTGTGATTGGGTTATTAATTCTGTAAAATAATGAAACGTGTGGGTTTACGTTTACAGTTACAATCCAACTGTCTTATTGTGTTTTTTAAATGGCAGAAAAAGTTTTACAGGCTCATCATAATTTATACCGAAAAAGAAGAAATTCTCATCATTTTAGTTGAAATGTAACTTTAACCTGGCTGAAAATGTAACTTTTTACTGTTGCCTGTAATGCTGCATCACTGAATTAGAGGTGAGAAAAGTTTCCTGCACCACTGCACCATTCCTCAGTCTCCCAGAGGTTTTTGTCAGGTGAGGAGTTGGTGCTATTGGCTTTTAGTCTGACTTTTCCTCTTCTTCTTTGGGGCGATTGACATTCTCCAGCGCTGGGTCTCCTGTTTCACAGTCAGGGACACACTCGATGGCAGAGGTGATGAGGGGCAGCTGCTTTTCAGCCTGTACGTGCTTTGAGCATTCTTCACATGCTACCGCCGTGACCTGCAACTCTTAAGGGATCCTCAAACTGTTTTACAACAAAGTAGCTGTTGGTTGTCACTGTTTGATGGAAATGTGACTAAAATATACTACAAACGGCTCAATTATTGCACAAAAACATCAATGAAAGCTTTTATTTTCTTTCACTGAGTGGATTTTTAACAGTTATTTCTTCTCTATATTGATTTTTTATAACTCAGGTGTGGCAGTGTGGCGGCAGCGTTGAGGTCCTTCCTTGCGCTCGAATCGCCCACATTGAGCGCGCTCACAAACCCTACACTGAGGATCTGACGTCTCACGTGCGGCGAAACGCCCTCCGAGTCGCAGAAGTTTGGATGGATGAGTTCAAAAGTCACGTCTACATGGCCTGGAATATTCCCATGGAGGTGCGTGATGATGGTCATCAAAAAAAAAAAAGTTCATAAAATGATTTGTGATATGTTATGCTTTGTACACTGTCTTCACTATATTTTGATTTGTTTAGGAGAGGATTAGGATGCTGTTGAAATGTCTATTTTTAGATCAACAGATGTTCTTTTATCCAAATCCTCGCTGCAGCTTACCAATTTTTCTGTTCAAAGCAAGGCTAACTATAACATTTATCCTGAAATGTGCCTTTAGTTTCCCCAGACCACATCCTGTTGCAGCACATTTTCTTCATCTGTCCTGAGCATATTATTCATAAAAGTGCTAAAATGTGCATTAATTTGACAGCAGAAGCATTTTCCTGGAGTATTTCTCATGCAGGTCACAGTTCAGGGAACAATTCCTGATTTTAGAAAAATTAACATCAATGCACTTCTTTTTTTCATTCTTTAAAGGCACACTTGGCAGTTTTGGCTTGCTTTTAGCACCCCCTAGTGTCTGTTTAGTGAAACCAAAAGTGAAACTTATCTCCTCGCTGTGCGTTCGTCTTTTTAACACCTTAATCTAACAGCTGAAATGTCTCCTCAGCCTTCATTAGTGTCTACAGGAGCGGTTTATCACTAAATCAAACAAATCAGCTGTGTTCATGATCTAAAACATGCAGGAAACATGCTGGAAGCAGACTGCCATGTCAGCTCCATTTTTTCTGTGTAACAGGTGGAGGCCCGCCACTCTGAAGTTGCAAGTGCGGTATTCTGGCCACAGAGGGCGGTGGGGGTCTGAGTGACATTTCATTAACACTGTAAAGCAGGGTTTCTCAACCCTGGTCCTCAGCGCCCACCTACCATGAATGTTTTCCATGTCTCTGCTTCAGCACATGGCTGCAGAAGCCTGTTAATCACTCACTCGTTTGTGTCAGGTGTGTGGCAGCAGGGAAACACTGGTGTTTGAAAGGGCAACATGGAAAACATGCAGGGCAGAGGAGCGCTGAGGACCAGGGTTGGGAAACCCTGCTGTAAATGCTCGTTTTAGCACATACTGGCTCAAGAAAATGATTTTAAAATATGAAAAAGTTCCATAGTACGGCTTTAATAAACTAGGAATATCTGATTGAGATCCATTTTTTAAAATAAATAAAATCACTATAAGGGAGTCCTGGGAGTAAATGTAGTTGGGTGAACTGGGATTGAACCTGCAATCGTGTGCATGGGATTTTTATACATCAGATTTAAACTGGCTAAAGTCTTAAATGGATATTCCTCCCCTGATTGAAATTTATGGTAAATGGTAAATGGCCTGTATTTGTATAGTGCCTTCTTAGGGTTCTACAACCCCCCAAGGCACTTCACAACACAATCAGTCATCCACCCATTCACACACACATTCACTCGCTGGTGGGGATTAGCTGCAGCGTGGCTACAGCTGCCCTGGGGCGCACTGACAGAGGCGAGGCTGCCGAGCGCTGGCGCCACCAGTCCCTCCGACCACCACCAGCAGGCAAGGCAGGTTAAGTGTCTTGCCCAAGGACACACAGCACCACTCTCTGACTGGAGCCGGGATCGAACCTGCAACCTTCCGATTACTGGACAACCCGATCTACCTCCTGAGCTACTGATGCCCCATTTAATTTAGTCTGTTGCCATTTTCCCCAGAGATCGATAAGTAGGGAAAAAGCATTTTGCATCCAGCCCAATCATTTTGCTGATCTGGCAGTAGTCCGTTGGCTTTAGCTTAGCATAAACAATGTAAGTGAATGGTAACAGCTAGCATTTTGTGTGGAAAAAGTTGTGAAAATTACTCAATAATGATCGTAATTTTCTATGTGACCTCAATAATCATATTGACTGCCAACAAAATTAACAAAAATAATAAGTAACATTTTAGGAATAGAGTTACAGGAGCTGATTTAGACTTGGGACTACATTATGACAAAACACCACTGTAAGGACATGACATAGCCCTAAAAGACACCTAGATCTGCAAATAACAATGCATGGCTACTAGGCTTGAACCTGGTATGGTTTTTGAAGGAACAGTATAGAAAGTTGCACTAAAAATGGCAGACGACGTAGATGTCTTTTAGGGGCCGCTGCATCATGTCCTGACACCTTGCAGAGGCGGCTTACAGAGGTGCTTTGTCGTAATGTAGTCCCAAATCAGTTCCTGTAATTCCTTCATGTTACTTATTTTTATTTGCAGTCAATATGATCATTGAAGTCACCAAGATAAATTACATCATTATCATTATTGAGTAATTTTCATGATTTTTTAATGCAAAATGCTAGCTGTTACCATTCACTTACATTGTTTATGCTAAGCTAAAGCTATCTGACTACTGCCAGATTAGGAGAATGACTGGGATGGTTACAAAATGCTTTTTTCCCACTTATCAAAGTCTGGGGAAACTGGCAACAGATTACGTTTAACGATGGAATATCCCTTTAAAAAAATATATGTCCTTATGAATATGTCTAGGATATAATTTCACAGTGAGTCACTGACAATGATCTGTTTATCTCAGTTTGAACAGAAAAAGTGAAAATGAAAGCAGGTTTTTATTTAGCCAAAGACTTATTATTGTGTTTATTTTGAGAACCAAATCTATAAACGCACAATCAGAACACTCCATAAATCTGCAGCAGCAACATGGCCGCTCCATTCTGCAGCCACCTAATTCATGTGTCACAGGGTTAAGTGTCGTCTGCTCTCTTTCAATCGCAGATCTTTGTTCCAACAAGGCTCCCGACACCTCTCAAAGACCCAAATGAAATGATTTTCTTGTCACTCACAGATTGGCCTTGGATTAGAAACGTGCTCGTGAATAAATAAATCCCTAATATAGTTCGATAAACTGATCTAAATGGAAACATTATTTGTTTTAAAAAATCATGCTGGAGGCTGATAAGAACATTTGGAGGGATGAACTGCAGAAGCAAATTGGATTACAGCTGTGACTTGGGTGCAAAATAAATAATAATGCAGTAAAAAGAAAAGTCAATACAAAGATCTGAGACGCACGTAATTAATTTTATTTCGTCACGCGTTAATTTCAGAATAATCGGTGTTGATCTCTCTGTTTGAGAAATGCACCACAGCTGCAGTTTCAACAGCCTCTTTAGTAGAAAACGCCTCACAGTTTGTAAAATTGCTGATTTTTTTGTTTTTGATCTGGTTTTAATCAGGTTAAAAAAAATGATCCGACTCTGTCATTTTAAATTTAGCCTCCCTCGAAGGCGAAGATAAATGTTTGCTCATTGTGTCTATTTTTTTTTCTTGTGCTGCATAATTTGTTTGAATATGTAAATCCATATTATAAATAGATGAAATGAACATCTGCAGGCGATTCATTCAGTCAATAATGAGCCTTTTAACAGAGGCTGCACTCAACAAGCATGAAATGTAGCCTCAGAATCAGCCCTGCGACTTCACTGCATGGCAAAAATCAGCCGGGTTGAGTGAGAACGTACAAATCTGTAGTGTTTATCTGAAGTTTGCACCCATCTTGATTTGTATTTTGATGGTTTTAAGCAGCAGAGAGCCTCATCAGCTTCTTACGTTAAATAACAACGTGCAAAAGATGCTAACAAATATTGATAGAAGGCAAAAATAATCTTTTTACTATAGAAAAAATTACATTTTGAGTAATAATTAAATTAAATACTTGACTTTTAACAGCTGAGTGATCATGAGATGATTAAACAAACAGGAATATTATCAGATTTCATCATTTGTGTAAAATAAGTAGCTACTAGTGATCCTAAATTTCTTCATCTTTATTTATTGAGTGCTCTAAAATGACCAAGGGTCAACCAAAGCACTTAACACCACATCAACACTAAATACACAAGGCATTTAGCCTAGAATCTAGACCGTCATTTGCCAAAGCAGAACTGACGGTCTAGCAACGCTCCATTTGGAACGTCGCAGCCTCGGCCAGTGTTGTGGTTGGCCGATCACAGCGTGTTTATTTTACGTTTTTTATGTTTTATGTAGTTCTACTACAATGTAATGGCGGACGGCCTTGTTGACTGACATCCGTAGCAGTCCAATCACAGCGCTCTGTTGGTGTGCGGGATGTTACTGGTAAAACAAAGATGGTGATAGCTCATTTGGACTATTTTGACTTGGGCCTTTCTCTGAGTCAAGAGCAGATAGAGGTACTTACGTTTATTTAGAAAAAGGATGTATTTGTGTCTTCTTTGATGGAGTACGGTGGACTGCCTCATTGACTGGCATCCGTAGTGGTGAGTATGTCATGTTGTTTGTTATCCAATAGCATGTTGAGACAGTTTGAAAGACAACCGTAGATCCCGCCCAATGACTGAGAGTTGTTAACCCTTTATAGGGCACTCATTGAAGTAGTTTAAAATTTTAAATTTCAACCCCTGGGTGTTATTATGGTTTATAACAAAAGTATTTTTCTGTTTTTACAATTTTCAAAAATATTTATTTTCATGGAGAAAATCAGAGAAAACGAAGTGCTCAAATATGGACGCTGGCCCTGTTCTGGTAAAAGAAATCCCAAAATAAAACACATGAACAAGTTAAATAAACATTATTTTTTAATAATATAGATAATTATAAGACACTTTAGAATAATTTAGCTAATTTTAGAACATTATATTACTGTAGAATAATACTGAATATATCACAATTATTAAACAATACAGAATACTTTTATAAAAACAGATTACTGTGGAATATTTTTGGAAGTTACAGAACATTAAATACCATTTCTGATCAAATATAGATTATTAGAATATTTTAGAATATTATGTATTTGAGGATCTGCCTCAGTGTCATCTTCCTCCTCTTCATCATCATCACTGATGGTGAGACTCGCTGGTACAATACCTGTCCCCCTCTGTTTTTTATAGAAATCTTAGTTTTAAACTGAAAAATATATTCAATATTATAATTATTATTATTACTGTAACCATGATCATGAAGATTAAGTCTAAAAAACAACAGATTTTACCTAAAAATTTACATAATTTCTTTTACTTGTTCAGGGCGTATGATCAAATATGGCAGCTTTGATTTTCATGCTCTGATTTCACCAACTTCATTGAGTTTAACATTTACAACACATGTATCCTTATTTAGCACCACTAGTCAACCTTGTGATGTGAGAGTTTCATAAACCTAGCATTGTTAGTTTTAGAGATCCGACCGTAAACACAAGAGGAGGCGAGCTCCAGGAAGGCAGTTTTCTGGTTTTTCAGAAACACCAATATTTGGCGCGTCGTAGCCCCGCCCTGATTGGTCGAACGGCGCCACGGTGCAAACTGTGACTAGCTTGATCTGTGATGATTGGTTGGGTGAAATCTCGTAATTCTAAGAGTCTGTAAAAAAGCACACCGACATCATTTATGATGTGAGTGGAAGTGTCTAAATATAGACGCTTGCCCTATAAAGGGTTAATGGACCGTGGCCAAACTATACACTCATCGGCTACTTTATTAGGTACACCTTGCTAGTACCGGGTCGGACCCCCTTTTGCCTTCAGAACGGCCTTAATCCTTTGTGGCATAGATTCAACAAGGTACTGGAAACATTCCTCAGAGGTTTTGGTCCATATTGACATGATAGCATCATGCGGCTGCACATCCATGATGCAAATCTCCCGTTCCACCACATCCCAAAGGTGCTCTATTGGATTGAGATCTGGTGACTGTGGAGGCCATTTGAGAACAGTGAACTCATTGCACTGACTCACTGCAGCGGATCGTCTTGACCATGTCAACATGCCTAAATGCATTGAGTTGCCACCATGTGATTGGCTGATTAGTGATTTGTGTTAACGAGCAGTTGGATAGGTGTACCCAATAAAGTGGCCAGGGAGTGTATATTCACATATTTATGGGTTTGCTTTTAAAAGCCAGGTTAAAACCAGCATCAACATAAAAAGCAGTAAAATAAAACAGGTTAAAATGCAGTTTAAAGCAGCATTCCGCAACATTGCAGTTATATGGTCTCTGTCGCCCTCTAGAGGCTTGCTGCGTAACGTCACTGTTGTAACATTAAATCTCTCTCTCGGGCAAAAGTGGCATGTTTACATTCCTAATATCAGGCAAAACAACGAAAACAAACTTTATAACAACTTTATGCCAGACCAAACACAATAACCCTGGTGAAATCATTTATTACTTACCTAGCCATTAGCAGCACGGCTAGGTTAGAGTCCGTAGTTCATGCCTTTCTTTCTAAAAGAGCTCTCCAGCGAGGAAAAGACGGCCCAATAATAACTCTGGTCTTTGCTCTTGTTCTATCACGTTCTTCTTTTCTTTTCCTAGATTCCTCTGATAAGGGATTTCTAGCTTTCTTTGGTGAATCTACCGCTGCTACAGCGAGTCTACGTTATACAATTATGGCAAGCCAAAGGGATAAAAAAAAATGCGCGTTCTAAACTCGCAATATGTCCGACAACACGCTCATTCAAGACGCGCGTTTTGGCGGACATAATGCTTGCTTTTAGAACACATGAGTTTTTGCCCCCTTTGGCGTCAAAACGCGGATTCATGACGCGCATTTTGGCGGACATAACACGCGTTTAGAACGCGCAGTTTTTTATCCCTTTGGCTTGCCATTTTTCTGCCGTAAAACGACACCCAGTCAGTACTTCCGTCGCTACCCGATGCACAAAAACTGTATAGCGCAGTAAACAGACGTGGGACCCCCCAACACTATCACAGGTATGAAAATAAACATAATAGATAATACTATGACGCGAAAACTTTACAAAAAAGCATAATTTTAAGGTGTACAAGTTGCGGAATGTTGCTTTAAATCCATACAAATAGAAAAAGTGCAAATAAACAGTAATTCTACCAACATTATGTAAATATGGAAGGGAGTAATAACGTGTCTTTAGGCTTGCCTTGAACAACTGTGATGACTGTCTGACCTGAAATAGGAGCTCATTCCAAAGATTAGGGCCCAGTACCGACCCACTCCGGTCACACGTTTAACTCACGGAACCATCAGCAGGTCCTGCTCTAAAAACTCACTAAATGACAGCATCCCATAATCCATTTTACTAATCATGTGTTCCTAATTATAATGGATGCTGTAAGAGAGAGGAAAGAATAAGTGAGCAAAAGCAGCCTGAAAAGGTTTCATGTAGAAGTAAACTTTCTTCAGATATTTTTATTTAATGTCACAGTTCAGATTCTCCTCCTGGATCTCAGCTCGGTACCCATGAGAGACACTTTTGAAGTGTTAATGAGGCTTTTTACAGCATTTTTAGAAATTAATATGATTATTATTATTACCTTTAGTTATGGAGTCCAATAATTTATAGTTCACTGATGACCCTGAAACATTACCCAGACACACACACACACACACGCATGCACTGGACAAGGTGTAATCCAGGGTGATCAGCAGCTTCACACATTTGGTAGTCTGGACACTGAGGGGTTAAAGTCCCCTGCTCCCAGTGCAGCAGCCCAAGGACTGGGTTGTGTGTGCTTTGAGATGGAGGGGGGGGTAAACTGCTACTTATGGAAACTATACAAGTCAGAGTCTCCAGATGTTTCCAGTAACTCCAGAAAAAGATGTGAGATGTGACTAAAAACCAGTCTGAAAATAGTCTGCAGAACTTACTAATCATAGTGAAAAGGTTGCTAAATTTACAACTCTGCATAGATATTTATGACATGCTAACAATAATTATGTTGCATAAAAAGTCAACTTTGGATGATAAATATGTTTGAGAAATCTATTTTTAGTCATTTTAGTTTATTTAACCAGGGTAAGTCAGAGCTTACTGTAACATTTTACTATAGATTTTGTGTGTGTGTGTGCATGCGTGTGTGTGTGTGTGTGTGTGTGTGTGTGTGTGTTTGTGTGCATGCATGCGTATGTGTGCGTGCGTGCATGTGTGTGTTTGTGTGTGTTTGCATGTGTGTGTTTGTGTGTGTGTGTGTGTGTGTGTGTGCATGCATGTGTATGTTTGTGTGCATGCATGCATGCGTATGTGTGCGTGCGTGCTTGTGTGTGTGCATGCGTGTATGTGTGTGTGCGTGCATGCGTGTGTGTGCGTGCGTGTGTGTGTGCATGCATGTGTGTGCGTGTGTTTATGTGTGTATGTGTTTATGCGTGTGTGTGTGTGTGTGTGTGTGAATATGTTGTGCTCGTCTGCACATCCCAGGACTCGGGGATCGATATCGGCGACATCTCTGAGAGAAAGGCTCTGAGGAAGAGGCTGCAGTGCAAAACATTCCGCTGGTACCTGGTGAACATCTACACTGAGATGAGGATGTACAGCGACACCATCGCATACGGAGTGGTAAGCCGCCACCGCCGTCCTCTTCCTCATGATTTCAGTTCAATATCTAAACAAGAAAAAGGAAATCATTCATATTGAGATGCAGATGGGTGCCGTCACAAGACACTTCATGTCCTTTTCCGTTACTTAAAGAGAAGTTATTGAAAGACTTCTTTTTCCCTGTTTTCATTAATTTTTTGTTCTTGGCCTAGATACAAAGATAAATTAGCTGAAGCTTACATAATGATATGTATATTAAATTCCCCTGGAGAGCTTTGCAGGGAGATCTGCCAGAAAAACTGACAGCCAACAGGGCATGCTGGCAGCACTTCTAGTTGTTCTCAAACAGCTTTATTTCCACAGTCCTCCCACCTTGCATCACCATCATGAGCTTTAATACAGAGTGGCACGCAGGCCGCGCTGTCACAGCACTGCTCTCTATGTTTATGGATTATTATTTTTCCTTTACAAAAGGGAACTTGCACAGAAAACACATCGATGGACATCGTTGCATTAATTCTTCTGAGTAAGCCGACCTCATTATTCTGTATTTGTCACATGCATTTCATGGTCTAGTCAGTGGAGGTGGCTCGAGGATTCATTATATACCGCCGAGTGTCAGCCTGGTTTAACGCAAAAAAAATGCAACTTTTTAAAAAATGATTCATAATGACTGGAAAATATGTATATACATGAGGATGCAGGCATAAATGGCTCAAATGTGTTTTTTTTTTCTAATCTTGCTTGGAGGTTCATTTGGATCTGACCTGATTTGCTCTAAAAAAATTAAATTGTGTTTTTTATAGTGTGATAAAAAATAAATTAAAAACTTAAAAAATATAGAGAGATGAATAGATATTTATATTTTTTTTGGATTCAAATATGCATTCACAAAAATGAATCCAGACTTAAAGTAAATGGAATTAAAAAGAACAAGAAACAGAAAATATCATAAAAATGCTAAAAAAAAAAAAAAAAAGAAGAAGAAAAAATAAATAAAAGTAACTAAACCAGGAAATTGTTACTCCAATGAAATGCAACATTGTTTTACTTAAACTGAGTCCATTTTCCAGTCCATTGGAGCTTTGACAGAAGAAGTCAGCTCTTTCCTGTGTGAATTGCAGCCACAGTTTCCTGTTTTGTAGCCAACAGGAAGTGACCTCTAGTGTGGTCCTTTTCTGCTGCTGTAGTCCATCTGTGACGTGAGTTGGTATTCTGCAGAAGTTGGTTGTGACCATCTGAGCTACTGTTGTTATTTACATCATCTCCAACAGGTCTGTCCATTATCATTTAACCTTTGACACCAACCCGTTTTTTTGTCCACACAACTGCTGCTTACTGGATATTTTCTCAGCTTCAGACCATTTTCTGGTTGTGGGTGAAAATCCACTCAGTTCAGCAGTTTCTTGAATAATCAGACCAGCCTGTCTGCTACTAACAACCATGCATTGTTTTTCTTCTCCATCCTGATGCAGTTTGATGCTAAATGCAGTAACTTGCTGCTGTGTGATTGGCTGATCAGCAAATTGTGTTCACAAGCAATTGAACAGGTGTACCTAATAAAGTGGCTACTTCAGCTCTGTTTTTGTATTTCCTTTTTCAAATATAATATGCATGTTTCATAATTCACTCACAGGGTTTTCCCTTCCTCTCAAGGAGATGAAGGAGTGGCTGGAGGCCAAAAGCCTTTACTTTTCCCCTTAAAAATAGTATTTTTAAATGACATACACCAGTAAAATCCAGTCAGGTCTGAAGGAATGTTTTGAATCCCTTTTGTTACTATTGCATCTGTGCCTTCACAGGTGTCACTCAGAGCTGCTTTTATTTTATTTTTTTGCTGTTTTCCAGCACTACAAGTGTTTAGACTCATGCTGTTGGCAGAACAATGAGCTACCTGTGGGTTTACTGATTACCAGATTGAAGTAGACGTCTCCGGAGCCAGTGGGGAGCTGAAATGATTCCCAGCTGTGTGTTTTTCTGATCCTCTGTGTTTGTATAATTCCCTCCTCGGATCCCTGGAACTCCCTACGGTGCACTTTGTATCTTGCAATCAGGCAGACCTTTGTCATGACGAGCATGAATAACCCTCTGGGCATGAAAGACTGAGTCATGTTCAAGAAGCGTAACTCTTCTGATTTGCATTTTCATAAAACGATATTGAAAGCAGATTCAGATTAGGTTTCACATCAAACTCCACTGGCGGCTTCTCTTTTTTTGTAATTTGCTTTATTCTCTGTGCTCTGAGGATCGTATTGGAGGTTGATCCTGGTAGGAGATGGATATTGTGGGGGTATAAACAGCTTTCTTTGATGGTCCAAACTCCAAGAGTTTTGAACACATTTATAATCACACACACTGCCACAAGCGCCGCGTAACGTTTGGGTTTCTCCATTTTGTAGTCGAGATGATGCACTCGTAGGGATTAGGAGAGACGGTGGATGAAGCAACTTCAAAATGCTCGATGGTTTTTCTGCAAATTGCTGCCCACACATGAACAGAAAGGGTTTATCAATATTCTGTAAAAGTAACAAAGTGTGATTGGTCTTTGCAGCGTCTCAGTGAATTCCTCATTTGTGATAGAGCGTGATAGGTCAACAGTGGCCCGGGTGCAGTAGCGTGGTGGCAGCTTATCCACTGACAGAGCCTACATGCCTTGTCAGGGCTTGGTTGTAAATAATGTATAGCATTACTGGCCACGCTGGCCTCATGCCTTGGCAACAACTCCTTCAGACCACTAGCTTTGTGGTCTCGTAGCCTGCAGCTGCTTCCTGACATGGTCTAAAAGACTGGTGCCTATGATGGGGACCAGGAAGCGACCATGTGTTGGAGTGTTGTGGTAAAGTGCTGCTAGAGCATGATGGGGACGCAGAAGAGCGTCCTTTAAGTGCACAAAATATCAGGAAAGATCTGTGTGGTGAGACCTAAGAGCACATCACTCTACTACCTTCACACTGAAAGAGATACTTATGAATTTTGTTTATTCAAACTTAAAGGTGAGGCTCACTGAGAAATGTTTTTTATTCTTGAAATATGATCAGGCATATGCAGGCTAAACATGGAATATAGTCTTCTACCCCCTATTTGCTGGGTTAGCCACCAAAAGAATGGTAAATGGCCTGTATTTGATATAGCGCCATCTAGAGTCCTACAACCCCCCAAGGTGCTTTACAACACAATCACTCATGCACACCCTGGTAGTGATGAGCTACAATGTAGCCACAGCTGCCTTGGGCGCACTGATGGAAGCGAGGCTACCATACACTGGTGCCACCGGTCCTTCTGATCAGCACCAGCAGGCAAGGTGTGTTAAGTGTCTTGCTCATAGACACAACGGCAGTGCCAGACTGAACTGGGATCGAACCTGCAATCTTCCAATTACGGGGCAGACACTTAACTCCTTTCGGGTCAGAAAAAGCCCGACAGATCTACGTCACACTGTAAATTAACATTCATGGACTCACCCATCTCGGCTCGCTACGGGGAAGGCTGTTGTTGGTTTAGAGTCCAGGAAACAGCAGAGAACGTCTCGACCAGTGGTGGCTGGTAAAATTATTTTTTGATGGGGCGCATTTTTGCAAGTCCGTTTTTAGATGCGCTCTAACCACATGTCCCCACTAGGGTACGACAAAGTACCATTCTTATTCATCACACTATTATTAAATTAAAGCAAAAGTGCAATGTGTTTTCAGTTACAGTTTAAATCTGTAAAACCTGTCTGAATCCAGGCTTGAAATGTGCCGGGCAGCTCAAAGAGGATACGGGAGAAACCCAACAAAGCATCGGTCTTAGCATAGCCAGCTAGCCATCCATCTTCTGTCCGGGAAAGAAGTGGACTGGGTTCTTCCGGTTGAACGTCCTGATCTGAGCTGAGACTCCAGTCTTCTGCACATGCTTCAGGCGCAAAGTTCTGCGCCCGAAGGCTCTTCTATGTTTTGTATTGGAGGGGGATCCAGCGTGCTTGTGCCAGTTATAGCGCAGGTTTATGGTAAAGACTTTTGCGCCCCAGAGGAACAGGAAATACATCACACGACATTTCGGTTGTGGTAAAAGTATATAAGAAAAATTTGAAACTAAATGCAGATTATACACATTACTTCTGTATAATGTATAGATCTATTAGTTACATTTTTAAGATGTTTTAAAAATATTTTGTGATTCCAATCTTCTTCCTTTTCCTGTGAGACTGATAGAGTGGCGCCACAGCGCCCCCCAATGGACGGGCCGCCACTGGTCTTGATTAGTAGAAGCTAACCATTAGCATTAGCACCTCCACAACACAGCCAAACTCCTATAGGCTTGTGTTATTTGTGGAGATAAAACAACGTCAGTGGAAGATTCACATTGCTGTTAGCCAATCAGAGACGAGATGTCTAAATATCAGGAAATAAGACTCCAAATCCTGCTGATTTCTGCCCTCCACTCCTCCAGAGCGTTGTTTTCCCACAGAGAACGAATCACAAGGCACTCATTTATTCTAGAGAGAGATTTATTGAAATAATGAGTGTAGGCCCTCTTTATGATTAAACTGGTCCTGCAAGAAGGGATTATTTATAACACAAGAAAATCTCACTGGAAATCAGTATTAAAAAACATGACAAATGTTTGATTAAAACTGTTTCAACATTCCCTCTGAAAAAGTCACATTTTTCCACGTTGGTGTGTTTATTTTTTCAGTTGAAGAACTCTCTGAAGAACGATCTCTGCCTGGATCAGGGGCCGGACAACGACAACACTCCCATCCTGTATCTTTGCCATGGGATGACGCCTCAGGTCAGAGCAGTCAGTCTCTGTTTCTGCTGCTAATATTTCCAGCTGGGTCCTAACTAACTCTATAATTTTATTTTCATACTCAAAAGAAAAAAACAGATTTTTTGTAGCATATTTAGACATCCTAACTGAGTCTGAATAACACAAACACCACATAAGATCTCATTTTATTGTCTTCATCCTTAAATTACTTTCATAAAAAGAAGCAGAACAGAGATTCATTCATTCAAACACCCTGTTTACTATGTGCGGTTTCCCCATTATTCCTCATTACTCAGTGTCTTAAACTGTACTCTACTGCTCCATCAAGATAAATTTCAGCTGAAATAACCACAAGTTAAAGTGTCTTGAAATGTTAGCGCAGCGTGATAATCATTTCTCCTCTCCTGCCTCTTCCAGCTCGTATTGATTGCTCCATCCCATTACGTCGAGCAGATTGCTTTCAGAGTTGGTTGCTGTGACAGAGATCTCACATTGTTTCTCTTCATTCAAATGACTCTGCTTGACACGTTTCACACTCGTTGCACCTGCAGCAATAATACCACAAGCAAAAACAGATTCAATAGGATTGATCTTTGAGATGTTAGTATTATGTATTCCAAATAATTTGCATTTTTACAAGTCATGCAAATTTTGCAGCTCATTTTGATAATTAGATTAGATTTTTGAATTCTCAAGGTTTAAAGTAGCTCTCTGGAGTATTTCTTTTATCTGATGGCACCGTCTAGTGGCTGACAAGCGTATCACACCAATAGTCGGTGGACTCTGTAATTTAAGATGGCGACTGCACGTTTCTTGTTTATGAATGTGCTTCTGTAGCCGACAAACAGAGCTAAAACACATTGTTTTACAAGTATTATTCTCATGTCATGTTGTGTTTTCATATATTTACATTTTAAAGACTGACTTGTCTGAAAAGTTCATCAACGCTGCATCAGCCGAGGTACTTCCTTAAATTTGAAGCACATAAGCGGTAGTCTAACACTATTGGTTAGTTCTGGTCGCTGCTCAGTTTCCTATTGCATGGATTTTACGGGGCAGGGGGCGGGCTTAGCAAAAAAAAAAGACATATTGCTTAAATTATATCACACTACGATAAGACAATCACTTTTACAGAGTTCTGAAAAATCATACAGAATTCCTGAAAGGGGAAAACTCTGGATTGCTGCTTTAAGTTCTGTACAGGTGAGGTTGGAAATTTCAGTAAAATTTTTCAATAAGGGTCCCTTTATTAACGTTACTTAGTGCATTATTAAGTATGAATAATCTATTAAATAAATTATTAACAACTAATGTTAACGCTAGGTAATGTATTACAAAGCAGACACCCCCTTGGCCCTTTGTCCTATCCTTAAAGAGGACCTAGAATGTAAACCAACATTTTCCTTGTTGTTGTTGAATAAGACAGCTTGGGAGGTCAACAGTAGCATACCAAAAAGTCAAAGCCGTGTTTGACCTACTTTTTATGTAAATTAGAAAGTTGATAAAGGCGAGAAAACCTCCTGTTCTGAGAAAGCCTTCCTTAACACGTCATAAGGGGGAGCCACGCCTCCTCAAACCTGCATGTGTCTGAGGCCTTCTGGGGAAACCAACCAATCAGCATGTCCTGGCCGAGTGGGCGGGGTCAACAGCTCTTTTCACTGCAGGCCTGAGTAAGGGGGTTTAGAATGGCCTGTATCAGGGATCCTGGGACAGATGAAAGCCAAAAAATTTTTTTTATTCTTTTTAGAGGCTCAAAGCTCTGTTTTAGATTGTTGATTAATTGCATTCTAGGACACCTTTAAGGACACTTAATGGTGAACAATACTGGTAACGTTAATAAAGGGATCCTTTGTTTATTAATGCTTAATAATGCACTAAGTAACATTAATAAAGGGACCATTATTGTAAAGTGTTACCAAAAGTAGATTTTAGCGGTGCGCTTAGGGCTGGATGATATAGAAAAAAGCATGTCAATAAAAAAAATTGATAATGATCTATATCAATCATTTTTGATAACTATAAAAAAATAGAGAAAACATTTTTAAGTGCAGGGTTAGGGTTAGAGTTGGCCATTTTATGATCAAACAAGTTTCCGGGACAATTTCCTCCGCCTCTCATGCATCTTGTTTAAGTCACATGCTCTCTGTTTAGGTCTGAGCAGTGGCATCCCTAGAAAATGTTGATGGGGGGCCAGATGAGGACAGAGAAAATTTTGGGGTGGCACACAAAGTTGGTCCTTGTGAGAACTCTGGGAGAGTTTAGCCTGTGACTGTGCAATGCATGCGCCTTAATTCATTTTCATTAAAAAAAAACAACATGCATCCAACACACTTACCTCAAATTTGAGAAATTTCAGACAAAGACATTTCAAAAAGTTATTTGAAATGTTATTTTAACATTTATTTTACAATGTTAGAACAGTTTAATTTGCCTGTTGCTGTCTTCACAAAAACTATGGAACATTAAACATTTTTTAAAATGGTGAGCGGAAGCAACCTTTATACATTATTTTTATTCCAATTATTCATTTACGCATTAATTGCATATTTTTATTGGGTTTTACTTTTGTGTCTTCATCAAATAAGATGAATTTATGGTTTGTGTGAACAATAATATGATTTATTAAATAGGGCCAGTAGGGTGGCCAGCAACTTTCTAGGAGTGGCCATGGCCACCCCTGGCCACCACTTGGGGGCACCCCTGCGTTTGAGAGGGGAGGGCTTGGTGACGGAGCGTGCCCGGGTCTGAGTTTTTGATTGGCTGGGAGCAAGTCATGACCTTAGTATGAAGCTAACCGATAGACTATAATGAAAAAAGACAGGAAACCTTTTATTGAAGTTTTTATTGATCAGTTTTTTTTTTATTGCATCACACGTCTATAGACAAACAGCATTGATTAATTATTGCACCCTTGACAAGGATTAGTCCTGCATTGATGCATATATATATATATATATATATATATATATATATATATATATATATATATATATATATATATAAGTGTTTGCTGTCTCCAGTCACAATGTGTTAGCTGCCTTTCTTTCATTCGTCTTCAGAAAAGCTATAGATTTTGTTCTCAAGGTGTTGCCGTAAACAAAGCAAAGCCTCATATGGAAGGAAGAGAAATAACAGGCTTTCTGTTTCAAACATGTTGGCAGCAAATGTGCAGAATAACACTTCAGCTCAGATGGTAATAAAAGATCGACTTAAGCGCAGCAACAATGGGAAAAAAACAGCAACATGTACACCTCGGCAGCTTGAGCTGCTCCAAAAACGAGCAGCGCAAAATCAAAGGAGGACCAAACAGACGGTTAAAAGCATAAATATATATCTGCTGCAACAAAATAAAGTAGGAGGCAATTTGGGAATGCTGAGAAAAATAAGATGAGTAAAAGAATTTTGAGTGAAATGCTTTTGCCAAACAAAAAATATCTTTTACTTGATATTCCTGTTTTTCAGATCAAAATAAAATATTTCACAACAGTAGTTTTATTCTAATAAATTCAGGTTGAGAAGGGATACCCTGACATCCCTATTCACAGGAGACAAGCTCCTCTTGGATGAACAAAAGGCGGATATGTTATTCCCCGAGTTAGTTCTGGGTCAGCCTTAGATTGTCCAGTGGAATGTGTTCAAAATACCTCTGGATGGAGGTGACCAGGAGGAGTCCATGTCAGACCCCTGAACCCCCTCAACTGACTCATTGTGGAACAGAGAAACTCTACCTTGAGCTCCAACACTCTACTGTTTGTGTTGTCTTTAACTACTTTTGTTCCCAGGATGCTGCGGTTATTCTGTAAAGCACTTTGAGGCAACCATGGTTGCTAAAAATTGCTATTTAAATAAAACTGACACTGACCCAATGATGGAGCTCCTTTCTATATCTCTAAGGATGAGCCTGACCGCTCTAGGGACAGGGGCGCTGCAAGGACGTCTTGAGCCCCAAGCAAACACCTGCTGTCCAACGCAGACAAGCAATCTTCTAGCTGGTCTCTGGATGAGCAGCCAAGAGGAAGGGGGACGGCCTTTAGGGCCCCCAAGCAATTGCCTGCCCTGCCTATGGGCACGCGGCACCTCTGCCTACGAAGGAAACTCATTTCACGATCTTTTTTATCTGGGACTTTGTACGTTTGTTTACAATCCACATCTCATGACTACCAGCAAGGGTTAGACGTAGCTGGACCAGTAAATTAAGAGTTGTGATGAGACAACGGTGGCTCGGGGGTTAGGAGTTGATTTGGTTCGAACCCAGGCACAATCAGTTTCAGTTGTGTGTTTGGGCAAGACACTTCACCCTCATTGCCTGTTGGTGGTGGTCGGAGGGACTGGTGGCGCCCGTGCTCGCCAGCCTCGCTGCTGCCAGTGAGCCCCAGGGCAGCTGTGGCTACAATGTAGCTCATCACCACCAGTGTGCAAATGTGTGAGTGTAGTGTAAAGCACTTTAGAGTCGTCTGACTTAGAAAACCATTCAACAAGTGCATGTCATTTTTCATTTATCATAATTATTTCTTTATCAAACAGCAGCAATGCTCTCTTTACTGCAGATGATCTCTCACAACGTCCTACCAACACCTTACTTTGGACAGAGAGAGACATATTTCCAACCTGAAGTGGACATTCTCCTTTGTCCGGTTTGGTGCTGTGGCCTCAGACTAGGATGATCTGGTTCTTATACCAGCTGCTTTACACACAGCTGCATTCCAGAGTGCACACTGATGTTCATGGATTGAGAAAAGCAATAAAATCACATCATCTGCAAAAAATAGAGATGAGACCCTAACGTTACCAAACCAGAACCTACACCTGGAGATTCTGTCCATGGATTCCACTAGCAGGACTGAAGCTAAGGGGGAATCCAAGAATACAGCTGGCACAATGGATTCCTGAAGATCCACCACAGGGAACATCGTCACAAACCTTCTCCAGATCCACACAACAAATGTGGATTTTGGGGGAAAAAAACTCCCATAACCCCTCTGCAGCTCTGCGAGAGTGAAGACCTGATCCTGAGTTTAGTTTGACTACTGAACTATACACAAAATATTCGTAAAATCAAATCGATATGCAGAAAAAGGGGTCACCGACATCATATTCATTATTATTCCTTTTTAGTTGCTATGTGGTTGAGGTGGAGGTGTGGAGCTAATTTTATCTATTCTCTGCTGAAGAGTTAAATCCTGAAGTCCAGCAGCCACTGTGGGGGCGTTGTGCCCTCACAGCGGGTCACCACGGGGTCATGAAATGATGAGTGGGAGAGAAAAGAAGAATATGAAGTAAAGCTGCAAAAGTGTGTGGCCTTCAGCTTTCTCTTTGTTGTTTGTTGCTTTAAAACTACAAGTTTTAGCATTTTGTAATCCCGCTAAACTGCAAAAACTGGCTCCAGTAAAATCAAATAAAAGGTTTTTGTATTTTCATGAACTTTTCTTAAAGAAAATTAAGCAACATCATTGAATTAAAAAGGTCAAACTGCTCAGTAAATGTTTTTTTTATTAAAGTACCACCTGCCACCATTCGGTACACAATAAATAGTGAAGTCCATTGTTTTTTCACAGTTTCTTGTTGTTCTGTGGCACCACACCAAACTAAAGCCAACTGTGTGCCAGTAAGTACATTACATGCTCCCGCTTTATTCTTGCGAATAATTTACAGATTTTTGCTCACCCAAAATAAACAAATGCTTCTGAGAAAAGAGCTCAGAAATCTCCTACTGGAGAGAAAGAGAGAGAGAACAAAAAAATAGAGGTTTTCATGCATTCCTGCATTAATGATGAACTTATTTGCATCGCCTGGTTGTTCCTTGTCATCTGCTCACTTAGAAAAATGGTATAAATGCATTTTTAGTTCTATGTAAATCAGCCTCATATAGATGTCCCTTATTTTTAAGGAAGCTTAAAAGCCAGCCTCATTTACAACACAGTTAGACACCTGTGAGGACACTAGTGGGCGGGTGGTCACCCAAATGTCAGCTGCAGCCGTCTGCACAAACCAAGGTCTTTGTTCATTTTAGGATGTGCTGTTTCTTTCAGAATGTGTACTACACCAGTACCCAGCAGTTCCACATCGGGCTCCTCAGTCCCACCGTCGATGACGACGACAACAAGTGCCTGGTGGACGTGAACGGCAGGCCACGCCTCATCGAGTGTAGCTACGCTAACGCCAAACGCATGAAGCTCCACTGGCTTTTTACTCAGGTGATAGACGTGATTAAAGTAACATTAAACATAACAGTCAAACCAACGGTTATGTTAGCTCTAAAATGTTTCAGTCTTTTAAAGAAAATTGTCGTCAGGACCATAATGTGGGTCGTGAAGCGATGAGGTGGACGCAGTGGCAGATCTAGATCGAGTATGGGGCCATTTAAACTTTTTTACTATAGTTTTTATATCCTAATTTGATAGGATCGTGATTCCCTGAGACTTTTATTTTGTGGGTAAAAACATTGAGAATTTTAGGAATCAGTGTTTTAAAACCATGAAACTCAAATAAATCCAACAATGCTCTGTGCCCATTTGCTGCTGTTATCCTCTTCTTCTGAGCAACACATTCAAATAAAGTTCATTATTTGCTGCCACAGATATGCTAAAGAAACTCAGACGCAAGGAGAAATTTGCATTTCTCTGCAAATTTCAGAGCAAACACACAGCAACAAGGAAAAACTAAAACTATCTGGAACTCCATGTTTTAATAGAATAAACACTGCACCTCTCAAACCTAGGAAAATAACAAAAACAACTTCTCAGTGTAAACAAATAATTAGGTTAAACATGGCTTTTCTAAGTTGATAAGGGGCAATTCATTTTCTAGACCTTGCATTCTCCTTTTTTCACTTGATAAACTAAAAAATATCTTTTTTTGAACAAATTGGTGCATGCTCTCTTGACTGCATGCCTAAACCACCCTGATAACTGCATGCATAATGCATCTTTTAAATGTGAGCTTAGAGCACCAGCACCATTTGGTTGGCAGCACAAAATGAGATGTAAATGCCCCATTATGAGGGCTTTACGAATTAGACGCAAAACCCTAGAGTGCACTAGCAAAGGACATGCAGTCCTTTAGGATATCTGGGCCTGAGTGCTCTTATTCTGCAAAAAACAAAAACATAATCACTTCTTTTCTTTCATTTTGCAGCCTGCAATTCCAAATCAGCAACTAAACTAGATTTACTGAACATTTTATTCTGAACTAACATCAGTCAGTGCAGCAAACTTGTTGTTTTGTTGGATTTTTTTCTCCTTGAGTCAAATATTTGAAAATAAAAATTCATCTATGACGCTTTTTCAAAAGAAACTGTATTCTTTTGACCTTGTCAGCGCCACGCTGCCAGCACACATTTGTCTATGACGTTTCAAATCATCATGGCCACAAAGTGTAGAAAAAGGTTTTTCATGCTCGAACTCATATGTCACTTATCCTCACGCTGATCTTTGTTATAGTTAAGTTTGCATAATGCAGCGAGCGCGATGCGAGCGTATCGGCGAGGTTGAGGCATATCATGTTTCTGAAATGCAGCATCAATTATTGACACGGGTGTGACTTCACATGTGCAAAGTGTGGAGCTCGAACAGAAATAGATCACTTTGGTGCAGACGAAGCAACTTCAGGAAACGCTCTACAAATAGGATTTGATTCCACCATATTATTCTGCACAAAGCCTGCAGTAGGGGAGAAAAAACTATTTTCCATTAAATTTCGCTTTAAATATTTAATTTAAAATGAAAGCATGCTAGCAAAATAGATGAACACCTATTCTTTTTGCTTTTTCTCCTCTTGCTTCATAAATTTAACACATGAATTTTGTGTAAAGTTCAAACAAAATGTCCAAAAACCAATCAGTGCGTTAGTTAGTAAGAGGAAATGGATTGTGGGTTTGTGACACAGCTTTTATTTTGTAGTTACAAATGAAGACTTTATTTGCAAAAGCCGTTTTTAGTAAAACTCACCAAACTTTATTTTGCCCGATATCACCTGCAGTAAATAATGAAAATGTGCATGTTTTTAAAATGTATTTAGTTTAGTTTAGAAAGTTTACTTCAAACATGTAAAAAGTAAAGAAAAAGCATAATAATCAAAATATGCAAATAGAAGAAAAAAAATCTGTGTCTCACAAAAACAATTTCTTTTCAGTGCGTTTACATGCACATCAGAAAACCGAACTTTTGCCCTAAAAAGACTATTGTTTTTTTGAAATGCATGTAAACGCGTTAGTCTGGCTGAAGGTGAACTTCTTCTAATCGGGCTGAAGCACCCAGATAATGCGGTAGTTATCTGACTTCATTCTGCATGTAAACGGGTCAGCCGAGCTGGCCCGAGTGGACGCTCGTGTTCCGGAAGTAACGCGGCCGCAGTAGCGCTCGTCTGATAATATCACCAACGTAACAACATCTAGCGCAGTACGTACCAATAAGCTGTGCTGCAGCATTGTTGTTGTCCATTCTTTCATCCAAGGTGCATATCCCGTTTCAATTCCGTCTCATTTACTCCCGCCAGCGTTTGTTTACTATTTGAGTTGCTACAAGCTAACCGGAACAATGCCCGACATGAAAGGGTGCATGTCGCCCCCTACTGTACCGGAGTGGAACGAACTTCATTTGAGAGGTCGGTTTTCTAAAGCGCATGTAAACGAGGATAAAGACTCCCAGCTTATTATCATAAGATCGAGCAGGATTGACTTAGATGTTGATACTGCCCATGTAAATGCACTGACTACTGTTTCTTAAACTGCGTAATATTTGGACTATTCCACCATTTAACCCACAAACTGAAATACAAAAGGTTTTCTCAGTCGTGCGTACATCTTGTGTATTAAAAATGGAGTAATCCGTTTTTGCAAATGAACTCTTCAATTAGGAACCGTTCTGTGCCGAGGAAGAATGTGGTGTAAACATTACGTGTGCTCACATTCAGGCTTGTTTGAGTAGCAGTATAAAGTTTTTTAATGAGGATAGTTAATTTCACAGACCTGCAAAAATTCACATTTGTTTCACTTTGTCTGGAATTAGTTCTTCTTGTCTTCAATCCTGCAGACACAGGAAGTAAATGTTGCATAAAAACATATTTGGAAAATAATTTGCTGTTGTTGAGAATAGTAGAAAAACAGGATGCTAAGGGAAGATGTTTAGCTGTGTTTGTGTCTGGATAATTTAGAAGAATCCCCCTTTTTAAAATTAATATATAATACTATTTTCTTATGTTGCTCAGTTGCTTTCCTATGTTAAAATATGTTTTACAATGTCCTAAAATCCTCTCAGGCTTCTCTTATAAACAAAACTCTTTTTATACCAATCGTGTTAAAGAGCAGGTTCACTGAAAAAACATTTTTTTACTTTTTATTTTTGAAAATAATCATTCACTCTGAGTTTAACATGCAGATTGAATGTGAAAATAGGGTCTTCTACCCCTATTTCCTGCATTAGTTTCTGATAGAAAATAGACAGAAAAACACTTGGATTACAAAATTCTTATAATACATTTGCAGTGGTTTCTAGTAGGAATGAATGCCTTGTAAGTCGTACTCTGGAGAAAAAAAGCTCTGGTGCACCAGTTTCAAGAACTAGAAGTGAGCCAGATCAGAGCTGAGCTTCAGTCGTCTGAAGCTACTTTCTCCTCCAGCTGACTTCTACATCCTCAAACAGGCGCACCGGAGCTTTTATTCCCCAGAGTACGACTTACACGGCATTCATTCCTACTAGAGACCACTGCAAAGGTGTAAAAAATATGAGTAAAGTTGACCTTTAATGAAGTTTTACAAATCAATCAAATCAGAGCTGAGATGCTTCACCAGTTATTTGGTTATTTATTTAAAATTTAACAGGATTTTACTATTTTCTGAATTTATGATAGAATTTCTAAAAAATAAAAAACAATGATCATCACTTTTGTTTTTTATTAAAACCTAAAGCCCTAGCGTATATCCAGAGTTTTAATCTTGTATTGACAAATGTTAGGGCTTCATCAAGAAAAACGAAGTTGTATAAGATTTCTAATGATCGTCTCTATTTATCTGTTTTAAACTTTATATTGGCTGCTCAAGAAATATATCTAAATCTCCTCTGTATCCTCAGCTTCTTACACTAAACCACCTCGCTGGCCCAAGCTAGTCTTCTAAAATGTCCATAAATACCCCACTTACAACATTTACCAACAGTCTGTTATCTATTAAAATGTCTTTTGGACCTCCAAGGCAGCCTGTGGAAAAATACAAAGAATAATTTATCATAAAGTCTTTATAAACTGTCCAATCTTTTTTCCTTTTCCTCCTACATTCTTCTCCTCTCCTCTCGTGGCATCGGATGGAGCTCTCTCTCTCTTTATAGACTACTGAAGGCCTCCTGTTCACTCGGTTAATCTTTGTCAGCCCTTTCGTTGTAATAAATAAATTCTGCCTCCTTTATGAGAGCTGGTGCGATATTTTTACTCCTCTGATGGGTTCTTTCTGTCCAGATTCTCACTGTGGTGTTAAAATAAATCAGTTTTTCCTTTTTGAGGTTCTTTCCTTAGTGACAATATGTGAGCTCTTTTAGTCCTGAATGAACCCGTTTCAGGCCTTTGTTAATAATAATGTCGTGTTTGTTTCCTGTTTTCCATCATGACTCTGTCTGGAATTCTCTCCTCCAAGGAAAGGAAGCAAATAAAAGCTGTTGTTTTTACCTTCAAAACACCTACTTGGTGGGCCAATGAGGAACCGTGCGAATTAGCCAAATGAGTCTGTTCGGGGTTCTTCTGCAGCTCCTGTCGATATTCATTCGCAGCAGCAGTGTGGGTTTAGAGGAAGGAAGTTATATTGTGCTCAAATTGTTCTTCTGGAGCCTGGCGCCGTTTTAACCAGCCTGCTTTTATCTTTTCAGGGAGGATCCATTCAAAACAGAAAATCAAAGAGATGCCTAGAGCTTGTAGTGAGCAGCGACAATGAGTTTGGCTTCCAACTGGCTCTGCAGAAATGCACTGGACAGAAATGGTTCATCACAAATGTGCTGTTTAGCAGCTCCCTTTAAGGGAAAGAGAAACACCAGAGCACATTTCCCACTGCACGTGTGTGTGTGTGTGTGTGCGTGCGTGCGTGTAAGAAGCAGGAGAATGATGCATGGTTGAACAAATTCATTCTGTGCGACACCACGTCCTCAGATGAGTGATCAACATCCCATTTCTAAATGTTAAACATTTTATTTCACCGGTCGGATCAGCCATAGATTGCACATACTTTGCAGATTTGACAAGAAGTATATTTTGTGGTAAATTCCGTTCAGACTTTTGTTGACTCAAAAACAAATGTAATGGGTTTGATTTTTTTTTATGTTGTGTTTTGTTTAAACTTGCTACCATGTAGCAAACCCACCCTGCTGTAAATATTTGATTTTAGTGTCTCAGGTTTGTAGGTTTTATTACACGATTCAGCTGTACAGTGGTGAGAAAATTGATTTAAAAAAGGATATTTTATAGATGTACATTGTTTTTCAGATATTTATAATGTAAACTAGTGAAATAACTTATGTAAACTACTGAGTACAAGTGCCTTTTATATTTGCTGCCAAAGGCACAATCATTGTCTCGCCCCCCTTTTCTGAAATAAAAACAACTGAAAAACAAAATCACATTGATGGATCCGTTTCATTCATTTTAAAATATTTATTCCATATTAATTTCACAGGTTTTTGTTTGGTTTGTTTTTCAATTTCAGCTAGCTTATAAACTGAAAATAGAATCATTATTTTTGAAGAATTAGCTGTTCAAAAGTTTTAAAGTAACAATAGATAATTTTTTAACTTTACACTAGAGCTTTATCATTGATCTCAGTGATTGTTGAGTTAGAAACTTGACCAGTTTCATATCTGACACCACTCTGCTGCCCTCTGGTGGCCAAAAACCACATTTGATAGTTTTGTGGAGCGGGTAGGTGTTCTAGGGGGCGCTCTTATACCTGCTTTACGGCTGTTAGCTGTAATGCTAGCGGTTAGCATTTTCAGTTCAGCGATCATCATTACAAAGCACAAGAAGAAGAAAAAGAAGTTTGCTTTTTCTGTTGGCATCTTGGTGGAGTCTGGAATTAAAGGTAAGAGAGTAATGTCATTGGAGGTGAAGCAAAGAGCTAAAACCAGAGTGAACATCGGCGCAGCCTACGCTAGTTTGAGGGAGCTAAAGGAGGCTACAAAATCACAGACTGATGGTGACCTGGCTTTGTTGCTACTGGACTTTTAAGTAATTATATTTTTTTCCAACAGTGTGGATCTTTTTACTTTGTGGTTTATTTTAGTATTAGTTGGCTCATGTTATTCTTAGCTTGTTGTTAGCGCTAGCTACAGCAGGCTGCAGCAGGGTTGTTGACGACAGCTGTAATTCCACTTTCAACCACTAGGGTGGAGGAGCAGGAAACTCTTTAGGGTAACTTGAAAGTATATAATAAAATGTATATGAACATAAAATTTTGCATTTTTAAACTTTAATCTTAATAAAATAAAAAAATATATAAAATAAAATACCAGTTTCCTGAGATAGATATTTCACTTTAAAGTCCAGAATTGAAGGAAAAAAAGAAATATATATGTATATATGTATATATATATATATATACATATATATACTGAGAGATAAAAATTGCTGTTTACCTCAACTTTTTTAAATATTATTTTACAGATGATGAAAGGTAAATATTAAACTGATCCTATATTTTTGTTTATTAACTCACTAATACTTAATCACATTACAGGAAGTGTTTATTAATCAACCTATTTAGGATTTTCCTCCTTCAACATTTTGCATTCATAATAACATTTTCTATTTATGTTTAAACTTTCCTAACTCCTCCAATCTTCATGTATTTTCTTAAGCTTAAAGCATTTCTGCACATTCGACCTTTTATTTGACAGCATGAACACACAGAAGATGATGCACCTTCTCACACGCTCCGCAGCGTTTGGATGGAGTCATGGATGTGATGTCAGCTGAGAAGTGGGGCAGCTTTCTGCTGCGTTCACCTGGGGAGGAGACGAGCAGCGCAGCCTGTTTTCAACATGCCAGTCCTCATTATGATCCACATTCAAGCAGAGCTCTGTATTAAATTTACATGGAAACCCACTTTCATCAAAAGAACTTCCCCACCAACACACTGTAATGTATGCAATAACGGCAGCTCTGAATGCACGAGCTTTTGACTGAAAGGAAACAGTAAACTCGTTCACACACACACACACACACACACACACTTAGAGCTGATCGCTCGCCTTCTGATGCACTTTCCAAACATCACTGTCAGTTTTGAACAGATACTTGTGTTCATGAGCATTTACTGAATATTTTTATTATACTCACATTTTTCACTGTATTGCACATTGTCTTGCACCACAAAAGCAATTAAGACTCTTAGTTTAGAGGTACTTAATGAGCTACAGGCAAATAGGTTCCTATAATTGTGGGGATTTAAATACATCCAGCATGAATCTGGAGCTGAATCTGCAAAGCAGACTCTAGATATGAAAGCATGAGGCACATGCAACGTCTAAGAAAAGTGCTGGCCCAGTTTGATGAAGCGAGGGTGATAATACGCCTGGTTTTCCCCTGAGATCTTCTGTGTGTAAAATGACAGTCATTGCCCTTGTCATGAGAACGAAATACGGATTTGCAACATTTCTGTGGCAGCAGCTATGGCAGTTCTGTTCTGTACATGTTAAGAAAAATATAGATCCTGTTTATGTTTTATTTATGGAAAAAAACTTATAAATATACCAAATCAAAAGGGTCTTTAACAGCATGAAAGTTTAAAATAAAAACTTTTTTCTTACTGTGAAAATGTAAAAGACAAGGAAGAGAGAAAGAATACGTTTTTTATGAGTTTTTGCCCATCTTATGGTAAATATTGATCAATATTATTGTTTAAGACAAGATATATATATATAGTTGGTATACTATATATATATATATATATATATATATATATATATATATATATATATAGTATACCAACTAGAAAAATAACCATTGGACTTTCTTTTTGTTTTTTTCTTTCAATGAAAATCAGTCAATAAGGTCTGACTACTATGGAAGCCCATTCCCGCCACTCAGTTAAAAACAATTATAATCTCATAATTATGACTTAGCTATGTCATAATTATGAGACAGCTAAGTCATAATTATGAGATAATAATTTTTTTTAACTGAGTGGCGGGAATGGGCTTCCATAGAATACACCAACAAAAACTGATGGGAAAAACAAAATTTTTTAAAAAAATAAATTTCAAAAACAAAAAATACTTTTTTTTACATACTTTTCTTAACTTATGAGTAACACAACTTTCACTGAGTTTCCATCCTAAAAAAGTTTATGTAACAAAAGAAAAAGTATTTTATGAAGGTCATGCTCCAAAATTAAAACTGAAGCTGAACTGGATTTTTAACAAACTGAAACTCTTCTTTGGTACGTTCATACTGTGTGTGTTTTTCGTAATTCTTTTACTTTTTTGTTCTTTATAAAACACAGATAGATCTTTTCTTTACCTTATTGTGCTGACGTTTCGATCGTCGCTGCGATCTTCATCTGAGCTAAGCCGCTGAAAGCAGCTTCACTTCCGCTTCCGTTTATGTGCGGGCAGCAGGGGGCAACGACATCGCCCCCTGCTGCCCGCGCCGTCCTGCTCGATGACGCAGTCCCATGCGTGGTCCAACGCGTACACCCCGTCTCCTTATCTCTATAGTTTCTTTAATCCATCTTTTATATTTTTGTTGTTCTGTGTTGATGATCTTTGTGTTGTCCCAGTCCATGATGTGGTTTTCTCTGGTGCAATGATCTGTGACTGCTGATTTCCTTATTGTGCTCTCTGCTTCTTGTTTTGTTGCTCTTGTGTGTATTCTACTTGTTTCTTTTTCACATTCTTTTCTGTGTTCTGCTGTTCTTGTGTTAAGTTGGCGTCCTGTTTCTCCTATATATGTTTTATTGCATAATTTGCAGGGGATTTCGTAAATGACTCCACATTTTTTTCCTGTTGGGATCTTATCTTTGGGGTGTACCAGTCTTTTTCTAACTGTTGTGTATGGTTTGATTGGTGTGTTTATCTTGTATTTTTTCATTACTGCTACTATTTTTTCTGTCGTTCCTCTGATGTATGGGAGGGTTATTACTGGCTTTGGTTCTTGTTTCTCTGGGTTCTTTGCTTTTCTTTTTGGTTGCTCTATTCTTTCTGCTCTTGTTTGTTGCTTTCCTCTACTAATCGCCCACGTTGGATATCCACAGGTTTGTCTGTTTTCTTGACTGCAGTCTTGTTTTTCTGTTATAATTTTCGTTCTGTTGTATAGTGTTCTTATCACTGACATTTTGTGTATCGTGGGATGTTCTGATGTCCATAGTAAATATTGATCTGTGTGTGTTGGTTTTCTGTATGTGTTTATTTTAAGTGTTCCATCTTGTTTTTTGCTGATCCTCATGTCCATGAATGTAATGCTGCCCTCTGTTTCTTCCTCATATGTGAACTTAATGTTTCCTGTGTCGTCTATGTTATTTAAATGTTCTGTTAATGCTTGTGTTTGTCCTTTAGGTATGATTTCTAATATATCATCCACGTATCGCTTCCATAACTTTATTTGACAGTTTTCAGGTGCGGTGTTTAATGCTTTTTGTTCCAAATCCTCCATAAAAAACTCGCAGAGGGTTGCTGATAACGGATTCCCCATCGCGAACCCTTCCAGTTGTTTGTATATTGTCTCGTTGTAACTAAAATATGTAGAATTTGCCACCAGTTTTATTAGCTGTGCTATGTCATCTATTGTTAAATTTGTTCTTTTCCGTAGGGTTTGGTCCTGTCTGAGTCTGTCTATTACTATGTCTATGGTTTTTATTGTTGGTGTCTTTGTGAATAGAGATGTGACATCATGTGATACTAGTATGTCCTCTTTTTGCAGTGTGATCTTTTTTAACTCCTTTGATAACTCTATGGTGTTTTTACAATGTTGTTCTGTGTTCCCTAATAGTGGACTGATGATTTTACTGATATCCTTTGCCATGTTATATGTTGGAGTTCCTATACTGTCTACTATTGGCCTAAGTGGCGTGTCTTTTTTATGTATTTTCGGTGTGCCGTATATTCTTGGAATAATGTTTGCCGTTGGTATCCAGTGCTTGTATGTTTTTTCTGTTATTCTGCCCTTTTCTTGTATCGGTTTGAGTATTTTTTTCATGTTCTTCTTTATCTCTTCTGTTGGATCTTTTTTTAATATCTTGTATGTGTCTTTGTCTTCTAACATATGTTCCATCTGTTCTTTGTACTTTTCTTTATCCATTATTACTGTTGTCCTTCCTTTGTCTGCTGGTACTATTGTAATGTTTTCGTTTTTTGCTAAAGTAGTTATGGCCCTTCTTTCTTCTTTGGTGACATTACTGTGTTTTATTTTACTGCTCTTCAGTATCCCGACTACGCTGTTTCTAAGTTCTGCTTTCTTTCCTTCTTCTGTGATTTGTTGACATGCTATCTCCGTCGCTACTATAAATTCTTCGTATGGTATATGTTTCGGTGTTATTGCGAAATTGAGTCCTTTCTTTAATATGCTTTCTTCTGCTTTGGTTAGTTGGTGTTGTGAGAGGTTACATACCCATGTAGTGTTTTTGTTCCCATCTTGTTCCTCCTTTTTATTTTTTCTTTCTGTGAGCTTTGTTAGCTTCTTTATGTGTCTATTTTTTACTTTCTGAAATTCCTTCTCTTGTTGTTCCATCATGTGTCCTTTTAATAATCCTTCCGTTGTTTCATCCAGTTTGTGGTTGATGTTGAAGTCCATGTATCCTTTTTTTAGTTCTTGTTCCAGTTGCTTCTGTTTTGATGCAATGTTTCTTATTCTCTCTTTCAGTAGTAGCCTCTGTGCTCTGTCCGTTATGTTCCTCGCTGTTATTGTTCGTATCGGCGTTTTTAACTGCAGGCTCGTTGGTGTGATATTCTCATCCTTGCATCTCAAGCTGAATCGGAGGTGGTTTCTTAGACGTGCGATTTTTCGATGTAAACTTTCCAAACGTCGGAAGTCTTTTAATCCTTGGTGTCCATATTTTTCTTTAATCATCTTTGGTACGTTCATACTGTGTGTGTTTTTCGTAATTCTTTTACTTTTTTGTTCTTTATAAAACACAGATAGATCTTTTCTTTACCTTATTGTGCTGACGTTTCGATCGTCGCTGCGATCTTCATCTGAGCTAAGCCGCTGAAAGCAGCTTCACTTCCGCTTCCGTTTATGTGCGGGCAGCAGGGGGCAACGACATCGCCCCCTGCTGCCCGCGCCGTCCTGCTCGATGACGCAGTCCACGCACATAAACGGAAGCGGAAGTGAAGCTGCTTTCAGCGGCTTAGCTCAGATGAAGATCGCAGCGACGATCGAAACGTCAGCACAATAAGGTAAAGAAAAGATCTATCTGTGTTTTATAAAGAACAAAAAAGTAAAAGAAACTGAAACTCTATCTTGGTAAGTTTGTTATTAATCACACTGCAAAAAGTGAAATAAAAATACAAGTGACATCTTTATCATAATGCAACATTTTAAATACACTTTTAATGCAGACACAGAGGCATTTAAAAAGGTCACTTGGCTGCAAAAACAAAAAAAGTTAAAGAAATATTTGAAATAGGAGCCAGGAACAATGGAAACAACTGCAAGCAGGAGAAGTCACCATGATTATATGACAATGAGACACTGAGGACCACTACTGGGGCAGATGACTGGTGAGCAGATAAATAACCTAAGTGTGAGAAAAGGAAGGGTGCAAGAGGATAAACGTAAACAAAACAGGTGTGACAGAAATCATTTAATAGGAAACTGGGTCAAGTTTGCAATTCAGTTATAGAGGGTTAAATAGTAAACTTACAATAACTGACAGACTAAAAGGTGGAGTGTGTATTCTTAAATTCTGTTATATATTAGTTTAAATTGTACAAGAATGGTATTCAATTAGGGTTCCGGGTACATTACAGAGATGTGCTGTTTTTGAGGGGGAAAAAAGGAAAGAACTTTTAGGGTATAAATGACATAAAGCTGTTCTGATCTGCAACCAATAAACATCCAGAGAAGAAGAAAGCAAACTGATCAGTAACTCCAGGCAAGGCAGCTTAGCACATTTCACACAGAGGCAATTCTATGTGCTTTCCAGGAGCAAGAACAGCAAAATCAACGTGACAGCATAATTAAAATACATAAATACATTTAGATCAGATTAAATATTTAAGAATCAGATAAAAGGCAAAGATAAAGACTGAGCAATTACAGTGCAGAAGGTGCGGCATAAGAAACATTCATTCATAGGCTAATGAATGCATGAAATTTTCAATTTTGATTTAAAACTTACTGAAGTTGGGGCACATTTGAGGTCGTGAGGAAGCTGATTCCATCTGTGTGCAGCATAGTAGCTAAAAGCAGCTTCACCCAACTCTGGAATTCTTACTCTAAGAAACAAATGACAAAATGTGAACCCAAAGTCCAACATGTGTAGCTTAATATGACACAAAATCATAAAAAAAATTATGAACAAACTACGGCAGCAACTGGTGAAACGGTGAAGGTTTTCAAAGTTGCTTAGGATACATTTTTAAACAACTGGTAAATGTCCAAAAGCAAGCCATGGTCTAACTGGGGTGTCTATGGGAGAACGGTGGGTCAGGACCCAAACTGGACTAAAAGCAGCACTGAGGCTGGAAGTTGCATGTTTTAATAAGTCAGTTGTGGATTAAAACTTGGCACACAGCCGTCTAGTGCAGCAGCATCAGATTATTGCATGAAACTGAAACTGATTAGTGAAGGCAGACTTTGTGCTGAGGACGCCTCTAAAGCTGATTGGGGGATAAAAGATGCTGCACGGGTTGCTAGAGGCACTTTAAATGTGGAATGTTGTCTGTTAATTTGAACAGATTGTGCAGCATCCTCTCTCACCATCACTGGTTCAAAAGCTATTATGTTTCTAGTTGAAATTCAATGAGTATCGTATCACTTCTGTGATAGTTTTGATTTTTTTAAAATAAAAATCTAACTCACCACTTTTTTTTCATCTCTTATTCGTCTTTTAGCCCCTTGAGAGAGGAGGTGCAGAAACCCAACCTACCGCATCATGCTTTGTGTTCTGCTTTCGACACAGAAACATAAAACATTAACGCTCAGCGGCAGAAGTTGTGATGTGTTCGAGGGAATCACCTGAGTTTTAAAAGCCATAGAGCAAAAGGAAGCATCTTGTCAGAAGTAGGAACAGCCGTATTCCTTGCAGGATAACAGGAAGGAAATGTTCTCTGTTGTGTCTCATGCCGCGGAGCCACAGGTAGCGGAGGAGGAGCTGTCAGTGCTGCGGGGTGCGCAGGACATGAAAAACAGATCCAGAAACTGGGAAATGTCTGAGCTGCTACTTCTCCATTAAAAATAGACCTAAAAGGACTTGTGACTGGCACACAGCCAGCAGAGTTCCAGAGACTCGGAACAACAGGACAACAGTGCTCCAAAATGCCCTCAGTGCAAAAATAAAAACGTCACTGTCGATTAGTTGTTGTAGCTTAGTGAATTTGAGTTGTAAGTGTGTTGCCATGGCTACAAGCTCTAAGTTGTATGTTTTCATTATCCCCGAGCATCAGACTACAGGTGGACAAATGAAAGTACACAAATAAAGGTAATTACCTCCATATGCAGAAAAATCTTTGACCTTTTTGTTTTGCACCTGAATGCGTTGACCCATGCAAATGATCTGGTTAACTGATGTGTGTGTGTGTGTGTGTGTGTGTGTGTGTGTGTGTGTGTGTGTGTGTGTGTGTGTGTGTGTGCGTGCGTGCGTGCGTGCGTGCGTGCGTGCGTGCGTGTGTGTGTGAGAGAGAGAGAGAGAGAGAGAGAGAGAGAGAGAGAGAGAGAGGGAGAAGAGAATGATGGGTAAGGAATTTGCAACAATGGAAATTAAGATTTACACACAAAAAGAATCTGTATTAAATACAGAATGAGTAAATATGTTAACTGCCTTGCAGAAGCCATTTGGATTAGATTAGATTAGATTAGATTAGATTAGATTAGATTAGATTAGATTAGAAACTACAATCAAATAATATTAGACATGACTAAAAACTACAATGGTATATTGAATGCCTGTGTTCACCAGCCGTATGTGTATTATTGGTGTGTGTGTGTGTGTGTGTGTGTGTGTGTGTGTGTGCGTGCGTGCGTGCGTGCGTGCGTGCGTGCGTGCGTGCGTGTGTGTGTGAGAGAGAGAGAGAGAGAGAGAGAGAGAGAGGGAGAAGAGAATGATGGGTAAGGAATTTGCAACAATGGAAATTAAGATTTACACACAAAAAGAATCTGTATTAAATACAGAATGAGTAAATATGTTAACTGCCTTACAGAAGCCATTTGGATTAGATTAGATTAGATTAGATTAGATTAGATTAGATTAGATTAGATTAGATTAGATTAGATTAGATTAGATTAGAAACTACAATCAAATAATATTAGACATGACTAAAAACTACAATGGTATATTGAATGCCTGTGTTCACCAGCCGTATGTGTATTATTGGTGTGTGTGTGTGTGTTTGTGTGTGTGTGTGTGTGTGTGTGTGTGGTTATGTGGTTAACTGTGAGGTTTTTATTGTACAGTCTGACGTTGGACTATTGTAGGTCTTCAATTTAATAGTAATTTAATACAGTGGGAGGGGGATTTAATATATTGGGAGGGGGTAAAATGCAAATTAAAGTAGTATTGCCTTTGGAAATACAAACGGAGTGTGCTGCTGGTCTTTATCAGACTGGTGGTGTGGTGAGGTCGACAAAACACAGGTTAAAGTACTTTTACTTTAGAAACTTGAAAATGTAGTGGAGTAAATGTAAAAAGTATGTCTCGGCACTGTACTCATATTTTAAAGGAGTCATCACCTATAATACCGTGGATATCTACATCCTATTATAGTCTTTTAGATCATTAAAATAAATTGAATTGGAAAAATAAATTAAAAATGTGCTTTTTTGATCCTTTTCTGTAAAGGGCATATTTTCTCATGAGATCACACGCAATATTTCTGCTGTCTCGGACGTGCGTAGGACTGAGGAGCGCATTGATTGGTGGAAGGAAGCAGGAAGCCTCTTCAGCATCTTGCTCCAAAACAGGGCCGTGCAGAGACCTTTGAAGGGGCGGGTGCTCAAAGTTAAAAAAGGGGCACATATAGAGCAAGATTTTTAAGCAGATTCTTGATCCAACATGTTTCTGAAAATTTAGATAATGAGAGACCCTTGGGTTTAAACAAAATAATATAAACTAGGCAAAATATTTCATTTTGTGTTATTAATTGAAGGTAATGTTATTTCATTAAGAATTGCTTTAGTTTTTAAAGCTGACTTATTTCTAGGGATGTTATGACCACATTTTTTGCCCCTGATCCAAGTTCAAGTTGTTTGATTTTGATTATCTCCTATACTGAGTTCTGTTCTGATACAAGGTGGTGATGCAATGCATTAAAAAAGAAGAAAAAAGGAGAACACATCCAAGTTGTCCTTCTTTCTGTATTTGTCATTTTGTTAATTCATCCTTTAAAAAAGTCACTCATCCAGGAAGTACATTGAACAGGATGCAACCACAGAAAGTTTTCCAGTGTGATAAATGCTGCTATGCTAGCTGTGATCTTTTTTCTGTCTGTAGAAAATTCCTGATCCAATTCCATGATCTCACTCTGAACTTTACACTAAACCTGAGAGCTCTGCTACCAACCTAACACCATCCTTTACATCAGGCTGAATACCAACAACACAAGGCTAAAACTCTCCAAACCTGTTGTGAAGTCAATAAAACAGTGGAACAATGATGCTGTAAATGAGCTTCGCACATGCTTAGAGACCACAGACTGGGAGGTAATGAAGGCTGCCTCTGACAGTTTGGATGAGTACACAGATACCATCACCTCCTACATCCACTTCTGTCAGGACAGCATCATCCCATCACGGACCAGGGTGAGTTACAACAATGACAAAGCCTGGTTTACCCCAAAACTCAAACAGCTGTGGTTAGAAAAGAGAGAAGCTTTTAAAAGTGGGGACAAGGACTCCTACAGAGACGCTAAATACAGGTTCAGTAAAGAATTGGTCAAAGCTAAACACCAGCATCATGACAAAATGCAGCAGCAAATCTCTGAGAACGACCCGGCCTCTGTGTGGAAAAGTTTCAGGAACATCACAAACTACAAACCCAGAAGCCCCGCCTCCACTGATAATCTGCTCTTGGCAAACAACTTAAACAATTTCTATTGTCGGTTTGATGAGCCATCAGGCAGGTCTCACACCTCATCCAGTCCCAACAATAGAGACATTGGCCACCCACCCCCCACTCCAGAGCCATCACCATCATTGTGGAATTTACCCTCAGCACCCTCCTCCTCACCCCCCACCCAGGAGGTCTTCACATCACACACCTCCACCACAACCCTACACATCCGTGAGGCAGGTGTAAAGAGGCATTTCAAAACATTAAATGCTGGAAAAGCCCCGGGCCCTGATGGTGTGTCTCCTGCCACTCTGAAGCACTGTGCTGAAGAGCTGGCCCCAGTGTTCACGGGCATTTTCAACTCCTCACTGGAGGCTTGTCATGTGCCTGCCTGCTTCAAGATCTCCACCATAGTCCCTGTCCCCAAGAAGCCAAGGATCACTGGACTCAATGACTACAGACCTGTGGCTCTGACATCTGTGGTCATGAAGTCATTTGAGCACCTGGTTCTCCCCCACCTCAAGACCCTCACAGCCCCCCTCCTTGACCCCCTGCAGTTTGCCTACAGAGCCAACAGGTATGTAGATGATGCCATCAACATGGCTCTACACTTCATCCTGCAGCATCTGGACTCCCCGGGTACCTACGCCAGGATCCTGTTTGTGGACAAACTGTCTCAGATGAACGTGCCTGACCCAACCTGCAGGTGGATCACTGACTTCCTGACAGACAGGAAACAACAAGTGTCGGGAAATAATATTTTTTACCTATTATACCTTTAATTTTAGAATTTAGCATCCAGTTAATCTAATATGTTAATCACTTTTCTTTCCAGGGTTTATTGATACACATAGGATTCATGTACTCTTTATGATCTGCATTTAACCATGATTTATGCATGTTTACATCAAACTGTGAGTTCAAGCTAAAGCAAGAAGGTTTTAATCTCATGTGAAGGTCTGGTTCTGGTGTCATAAAACTGTCCAAAGGGAGGTGAGAACACTCTGACCTAGGGACAGATAAGACAGGAGAAAGTTTAGACCAGATGGCTTCATTCCTGGAGCCAGAGATCATAAATATGTCGGTTACCAAGGATACGAAAGTTAGGATCTTGAAGGGAGGGACCAGGCGGAACCAGGTTCTGCAGAAGGGATAAAATCTGTGTGCATGCTGTGAATTTCAGATTCGCCATTATACGAGGGGAGATGGTTGGAATCTCCCCAAGTGACACTGGGTTAAAATGAAGATGTAATAAAGAGTTTACGTTGATTGCAACGAGGCGGTATTTTATGGCTCGTTCTTTGTTCGGTCAGAAGATTTTAACGAACCAGGAGAGTGGGAAAAGGAGAGAAAAAAGTCAAATGCTGATCCAGCTCGGAGGAAAGAAGAAGAACCGGAACCAGGATCACAAGGGCCTGAGAAGAGTGACATCAGACGAGCTGCAGAAAACCAGATTTGAGCTAAATACATCAGAGACAGTAACACCATTTTTTCCCACAACACAAGTCAGGCTGGGAAAGAATTTCTCGGACCTGCGGACCATCAGCACCGGTTCCCCTCAGGGGTGTGCTCTCTCCCCTCTGCTCTTCTCCCTGTACACCAACAGCTGCACCTCCAACCACGAGTCTGTCAAACTAATCAAGTTTGCAGACGATACCACCGTGATTGGACTCATCTCTGATGGGGATGAGTCTGCCTACAGAATGGAGGTGGAACGGCTGGTGTCCTGGTGCAGCCACAACAACCTGGTGCTAAACGCTCAGAAGACAGCTGAGGTTGTTGTTGACTTTAGGAAGCACACAGCCCCCCTCCCCCCATAACCCTGTCTGACACTCCCATCACGATGGTGGACTCATGTCGCTTCCTGGGCTCCACCATCACCCAAGACCTTAAGTGGGAGCCCACCATCACCTCCATCATAAAAAAGGCCCAGCAGAGGATGAACTTCCTGAGGCAGCTGAAGAAATTCAACCTGCCAGTACAGTCGATGAGGCAGTTCTACACCACAGTCATCGAGTCCATCCTCACCTCCTCAATCACCGTGTGGTACGCTGGAGCCACCACCAGGGACAAGAAGAGGCTGCAGCGTGTTGTACGCTCTGCTGAGGTCAATCAACCTCAATCAATCAACCTTTATTTGTATAGCGCCTTCCACACCCGTTACAGGAGGCCTAGGCGCTGAGAACAACATAAAATCATGATAAAATGAAATATTAAAACATTGAACAATAGAAAAAAAATACATAAAAGCATAAAAACATAAAAGCATAAAAACAGGCAGACATCATGTGTTTTCTGGAAACGCTAGACGAATAAAAAGGGTTTTCAGCCTACTCTTAATAACTGGCAGAGATGTAGACAGCCTAATTGACGGTGGCAACTGATTCCAGAGCAACGGCGCTAAGGCTGAGAAAGCCCGGTCCCCATGAGTCCGACACCTAGTGCGAGGGACCACAAGCAGGCCCAGATCAGAGGAGCGCAGAGATCGTGATGGCACATGCTTTTTCAAGAGCGCCGCTAAATAAGGAGGGGCGCCTCCCTGAAAGAAATGAAAAACAAATACCAAAAGCTTAAAACGCTACCGATAAAAGACTGGAAGCCAGTGTAGGGAGGCCAACACTGGACTGATGTGGTCCCGTTTCCTGGTGCCAGTCAGAAACCTGGCGGCGCTGTTCTGCACAAGCTGGAGGCGACAAAGTGATGACTGACCAAGCCCAGCATAGAGAGAGTTGCAGTAATCTAACCTAGAGATTACAAATGCATGGAGTACCTGCTCCAGGTGGACTCTCGACAGCATAGGCTTGATTATGGCAAGGCGTCTCAGATTGAAAAAACACGGATAACGGAATTGACGTGAGCATCAAACTTAAGTCCAGAGTCAATTCTCACCCCCAAGCTAGTGACAACTTGCTTCAAAAAGGGAGAGAGAGGGCCCGGATCAACTACTGAACCCGCAGCAAGCCTGCTGTTTGGATTAAAAATAATGAGCTCTGTTTTACCCTCATTCACATGTAAATAGTTAGCCGCAAGCCAAGACTTCACCTCGTTGAGACAGGACACAAGGGACATGATAGCAAGACCATTCCCCTGATGAAACGAGGTGTAGATCTGGCAATCATTGGCTGCAAACTCCCCTCCATACAGGACCTGTACACCTCCAGGACATTGAGGCGTGCAGGTCGGCTCACAGCTGACCCGACTCACCCTGGACACTGTCTCTTTGACCCGCTTCCATCTGGCAGGAGGTTCAGATCCATTCGGACCAGAACCTCTCGCCACAAGAACAGTTTCTTCCCCTCTGCTGTTGGACTCATGAATGTCAATCCTAGCGCTGCCCACTCCAGTCGCTTGGCCCCAGTCACATGACCTGGTGTTGTGTTTGTACCTGAAGCTGGTCCACTCTGATTAATACCTGCACTGTGTATATAGTAGCTGCTTCTTTATTGCCACTTTTTATATTAATTATTTTATCATGAGTATATTATTATTTCCTATATTTGCTTGTCTCATATTTTTTATCTTTCTTTTTGCACCAAGTACCGCAGCAATTTCCTAATGTTGTGATTTCTCACACATCTGGCAATAAAATCCTTCTGATTCTGATTCTGATTCTGATCACATGCGCACACACCACAGACTCAAATGTTAATGCATACAAAACTCTGATATTAAAATCCGTCCAGCTGATGTGATGCAGGAAGAATAAAAACTTACAGGTAGATGAAAGAGTCGTGGCAGACAAGCAAAACACCGGTATCAGGGCCATGCTCTGTTTTGCTGTGACTTGGAGTGACAGCGGGTACAGCCAATCACACGTTAAAATGACCCGGCAGAGCCAATCAATGAGCTTGTGGGCGGGTCTAAGGGAAAATAGACTTCGGCTTGAGGCGGCTGTCTTCCGCATGGTCCTAGTGCCTGACCTGTATCCACGTATGACAGATTTGGACGGTAAAAACTCATGGAGGACAGGAAAAATGGCACTTTGTGCACTTCGGACAAAAGGGGCAGGTGCTCAAGCACCCATACCCCCCCCCCGCACGTGCCTGCTCCAAAATAACAAAAGTTATAACTGAACCCGACCTGGCCGTGACCTACAGGATCCAACCGTGTATGTACGAGCCCTCGCCTCGCCTCGCCTCACCTCGTGCGTAATGGCGTCCTCGCTTGTTGTTGAGTTGGGGACAAAGCAAGCTAACAGTCAGGCATCGGCTCTCGCTGTTGTGAAGATGGAATACACGGGTGAACTTTTTTTTTCCCCATGACACGGATCAGCAATGGTAAGACATAATTTATGCGTTTCACGTTATGAAATGAGCTTTCTTGTGCTGGTTTGTTCGCTGCTGGTTCATATTTGTTTATATTCGACCTCTGTTACGACATATAGGCAAATCTCGTTTTGGAGTGCGCGTGCTCGTGGGGTGCATGTGAGCTGGTTGAAGAAGGCAAGATTAAACAAACACTTCAATGTTAAATATTGGCTTCTCAGCCAGTGAAAAATCATTAGGAAGCCATTATATACAGTTTTTCAAGTGGAAAAGTGAAAATTTCAGGTGATGACTCCTTTAAATACATTTGCGGTTGACTCTAGTAGGAATGAATTCCTAGTAAGTCGTACTCAGGGGGAGCTTCCTGTTTCAGGAACTAGAAGTGAGCCACATCAGAGCTGAGCTGAACACGGAGTCTTATTGGAGTCTTATTTCCTGATATTTGGACATCTCTCCTCTGATTGGCTAACAGCAACGCGACTCTATCATTGATTTCATTTGCTCTGCAATGTTGATGTTTTATCTCCACAAATAACACAAGCCTGAATGAGTTCTTTTTTTTTTTTCCATGTCCTGTTTGGCTGTATAGCAAACAGAATTGATGTCCGAGTGCCGAAAACAAGCCTTACAGTTTTATTCTCACAGGTGGATCATTATAGATTCAGCTATAACACCCTGGCTGATATCAGAACTTTATTAGAAATGTTTTTAGTTGGTTAAAATTTCAACGGACATGGAAGAGAAACGGGGAGGGGAAAGAGAAGGAAGGGGGGGAGTTCACAAAAATAAACAATAAAGGATGCAAAAGAATCCACTTCTAGACCGGCAGAAAGAGAAAAAAAAGGGACACAAAAAAATACAACAGAACCAAAGCATCACTGCACCAACAACATGAGGATGTATAACACTAGCAATTTTTGCTGAAAAGCACACGGTAATAAATCCTAGTGCATATAGTGCCAACCACAGCCTTAGGTTATGTGTTAAAAACACCCAAGCCCATACTTGTGAGAGCACCATGTGAGCACCTGTGTTGTGTACACGCGTTTGTGTATGTAAGGTTTCTCTAGAGGAATGTCCAATAGTGAGTGTGAGAGGCCACAGACCTGCCCCCAAAGACCCATGGAGGATGGAGGAGATCCAAGCCCTGAGATCCCGAGGTCTCCCCAGAGTGTGGGGACCCCAGAGAGACTGCCACTGGAGCAGCCCCAACCCCCCTCCCGATGGGCGCAGAGGCTCTCCCGGGGGGGCCAATCAGCAGCCGTGCCAGAGGCCCAGGAGATGACGACGGCAAGCCCCCAGCCCAGCCTGGAGCCACCCACCCAAAGGTAGACTGAGCTCGGAACTCAGCAGCCCGTGATCCAAGGGCGCCCAACCCCGCCAGAGATCTGCCAGAGCCCAGGGTCCAGGCCCCTCCAAGCAGCCACCAGGAGCTAGCTGACAGCTGCAAAAAAAACTTTCAGCCCCACATATGAGAGCTGCAAATGCGCAGGCAGACCAAGGCAACACCTACCAGCAGGAATTGAGGCAGGGGGAGGGTAGGTTAAGATATTGTAGCATCACAACATGTCCCAGGAGAGGGAAGGACACATAGGCAGTCACACACAAACACAGTCACACACTCCCACCCTCTTACGAGGATGCACGTAATACACCCACTCACACTCCCCATACACACCCTACACACTCTGGTCTGATACAGCTGCACACAGGGCACAACCACTACCAGACTCAGAGATGGTCCTGTTCTAACTGTGGTAATGATGAGCAGGCAACCCCGCCCAGCGCAGACCAAAGTGACCCACCACCCCAGACCCCGACCAGACAGCCAGCTCCCACTCCTAGTCTCCACCCCCGGGCAGCGAACCGAGAACAGTAGTGTGGGAAGACCCCTAGTCTCCCTCCGCCTGCTTTAATGTGGTGTTGATGCGTGTTGTTAGAGTGCATTTTGCGGTTGGGGGAGGAGATGGGGCAGCGCAGACATCATCCAGCCTACACCATCTGGTGTCAGCACACCCCCCACCCCCCCCACCCCCGTCTAGGTGCAGCTTAAAATTGAAAGTGGGCACTGGCACCCAAGGAGAGGCTGAGTGATCCCCCTCTACAGGTGCTATCAAGTGTGTGCCCCCCTCCAAGGCCCTAAGTCTGAATCTGCATCAAATGTCGTTGATGGAAGTGTTTAATATGCTAATTAAAACGCCTGAAGGAGTTCTGCTGTGTGGAGGAGTTGCTAATGCTAACGGTTAGCTTCTACTAGTCATCGCGTTCTCTGCTGTTTCCTGGACGCTAAACCAATAACAATCTTCCCCATCTTGAGTCAAGATGGGTGAGGATGAATGTTAAGTGACAGCGTGACGTAGGTCTGTCAAGATTTAGAAATCCTAGAGTTTCACCTTTGTACGGCCACTGCCTATATGTGTTTGGAACACCTCTCTGATTCAGCACCGCAGACAGTTCCACCCCCCCTTGGATGTGCTCTGTTCAGATCAGCACCTGGGACAGCTCCACAGAAGAGGAGCTCTTTGCATCGCAGCTGCTTTGAATTAGATGATGAGCCTCGCTTTAAAAAGCAAGCCAGCTGGCTTGTGGTTGGGAAAGAGAGAAGAGAAGCTAGGACCTGGACTTGTACTGTAGACCCTCTTCTTCCCCTAGCTTGCTAACCTTGTAGTATGTTCTTAGGCGCCTGTGAGGGTTAGTTAGTTTGTGAAGACCTTTTGTGAAATGGGTTAGTTTTTATTATGTAGGCTGTCGTGCTCTCGTCTCCTCGTTACCCTTTTGTTTGTTCCTGTTGGAACAGAGCTAAGGTTAAGCAAACTTGTTTAGTTGTTTGTTTTTTGGTATAAACTTCTCAGAGGAAGCCTGTTTGTTACTCATCCTGTTTTTGTTTTATGGCCTACAAATAAACCATTTGTTGTATTCACCATTAAACGCTCGTCTTTATGTTACACCCTCCCTCATGCTCCTTCATGAGACATCTGGGGCTGTAACAACCTATTTTCTATCAGAAGCTAATGCAGGAAATAGGGGTAGGAGACTATTTTCATGTTCAGCCTGCATGACAAACTCAGACTGACCGATTCCAATCAGAAATAATAATTAAAAAATGTTTTTTAGGTAAAGTACACATACAATAATAGAGTACACATTCAATCACTGATAGTCAAATGATATAACTGCAAATTGAGAATGTTGTTTAAAACTCATTTAGCCCCCCCAATAGACCAGAGCAACTGACCGAGAGGAGTTTTAGCCCACGTGAGAGTACCTGGTGCCCAGACGTTAGTCCATGAGGTCACATGGGTTCATCCACCTTCTGCAGGAGGAGCGTCTCATTCATTGCAGGAACCAGGATGGAAGCTTTGGGGATGGTATCCCCGGAGACAAATGCTAATTAATAATAATAATAACACGAGTAAAACTGAATGTGGATGCAATATTTTCCACTTACATGTTTGGTTTTTGGATTAATGCTCAAATTGTAAGAAGGTGAATTGCACGAGCCACCAGAATGGTTCTCTATTTAACTATTGCATTGCACGGTAATGGAGAGGATGTGGGCTTTGTGACATTTTATCGATCAGAAGTTAACTTGCTTTTGACAGTGATGGATGAGCTTCCACGTGGAGGTCCATAAATCTGATTAAACAGTGAAAATCAGTATCGACTTTGATATCTGCAGCCTGTTTGCTTTTAAGTGTTCTAACTTCATCCTGAAATTAATTCAGCTCCTTTGGAAAGTGTGTCAGAGTTTTACTCCTCTTTCAAAGCAGCCATTAGCTGTTTGTCTTAACCGTTGATTCGTTTTCAGCTCTCTGCTACAATCCTGATGTGTTTTGATTTAACAGAAGTTGCATCACACCATTTAAAAATAGATTAATGCATTTCAGAGGTTCATGAATGAACTTAAGTTTGAATAAGAGTGGAAGCTGCTGGAACATCAGTGTTCTGACTGCAATCAACAACGTTTATGATGCAGGACAAAAATATAGCTTTGAAACTAACATTTACTAACTGCAACACCAAAGCGTCAGGTCAGACAGTCGTATGGTTTCAGTGATCAAAGCCAGGTTTTGCAACTAAATCAGAACAGTATGAAGTAGGGCTGTCCGATATTATCGGTCTAGTATTAATATCGGCCAATGTTGGCATTAAAATGTAATATCGGAAAATATCAGTATCGGTTTTCAGTCCTTTAATGGCACATCTTGTACATACCATGCACATATTATACATCAAACTCTTCAGCTACTACTCCTCCCTCTCAAAATGTTATTTTGCACAAAAAAAAATTATGCATGCATGATAGGAAATATGTAATGTTGGTAACCTCAAATGTTTTAGTTTTCCTTTTTTTAAGAGAGGGGGACCCCGCATATATAACCACTTCCACATCTGGGTCAGTACGGGCCGGGCTGGGTAGCTTATTTGGTTTCACATCTGGGTAATATGTGTGTTTTCTGTTCTGAGGTGACTCTTTATCAGACCTCTTCCTTGGCGGTCCGACTAGGACCGAGGTGACACTACAGACTGATTGGCCGGCTAAAATTTACTCCTACCGCCTCCAATTGGCGAGTAGAATCAGCCAGCGGGGGCTTCCCGCATGAGCAATTCATTATCATTCTGGATGATGTGGAGAAACATCTCTACAACACGGAACTCCCGCTGCAGCGCAGCAGCAGGCTGCTGCTCAGTGGGAAGAAAGCAGGAAGGAACTAAAGGCGGCCGTGAGCACCACAGCTGCAGCAGCGAAGGAAAGAGTGTTATTAGGACAGACAAAGCAATATCAGTGAGAGAACAGGGAGCAAGTTAATAAAATAATGTGGTTCGGAGTCTCCAAAAGCAACACAGCTCACGCCCGCCTTTGTTTACCACGGACTTTTCTGCGCATCTTTTGCGCATGCCCTTGTGCTCGGAGATTTCCGCATTCCTGAGAATTCCATGTGAACTAAAACTGCCCGTACGAGCCAAAACCGACGCCACCCATCCCCGACCATACTGACCCAGATGTGGAAGTGGCTTATCTGTATCAGTTTATATTGGTATCAAAAATTCAGAGTCAGACAATATCAGTATATCGGATATTGTTAATAAAGCCAATATCAAGCATCCCTAGTACAAAGTCTAAAGCACGGTGGTGACAGTATCATAATCTGTGGCTACTTTACAAATGACATGAAAGAAGGAAGAAGCTTTGGTGAAACAACCGAACTGCCAAAAACACACATGAATATATATTTTTAGAGGTTTGTTGAAGTGTAATTAAAGTGTCTGTTTAATTAGCATTTCCTAAAAACCGAGCATGCTGTGTATGTAGAAATCGCAGATTTCATGAAACCCACAACAAATCCAATCCCACATTACAAATTCTTGTTTCATCAGTAAAAGAAATGTGGGTGACAATCACTCTGCCCCAGAAAAAGAACAGCAGAAAGAATATAATTGAACACCCTTCAAGAATTCACCCTTCAAGAATCAATCAGAGTGAGGAAACGCATTGTGCAGACAGAGGTTATGACATTTCGCCTCAGTAAAAGATGGCCTGTCAGACCTCACAGAAACCAGAGGAGCCTGAGACGGCATGGGTTAATCAAAATTTAATCACGCTTCAAAGGCTGACTCAGTCAGGGCCTGTCACACTTACAGTACACTGGGTTCGTCCAGACACATATTTATGGTTCCTTTTGCTGTTTCAACAATCTGTCTTCTGACAGAAAACCTCCAGCTCTGACTCCACAGGCCCGAATCAACCAAATGCACCAAAAGGAGATGAACTCACATCCTAAACGACTTCTAACAACGTCTTATCGCCTCGATCTGGATTCAGTCTGCCCCACTTCCTCTGCAGCATTGTTGATAAAGACATGATGTGTAGACAGGAGGAAAACTCTACCTTTCTTCTCCTCCTCCTGCCCACAAATCTAACTCAGGGCATCACAAACCTACCCCTGGTTACGTTTAGATTTCACCCTGACAGGATTCAATTAGGATTTGCAAGTCAACGTGGGAGCATCGCGATGGGCGACATCACAATACAACATGGGTTCATCAACACATTCATCTCAGCAGGAAAAAAGACCAAAGCTATCAGCCTGACGTGAGTCAGAACAACCAGACAAATGCGCATCACAACTGAAGAAGAGCAGCGCTGCATCTGATCAGTAACATTTACTAAAAGAAACTCGCTGTATCTTTCATTTCAACCTCTTTTGAATGCATTTTTCATGAACTGTGTGTTTGATGATCAAAGCTTCCAACAAACTGACCTAGATGCAAAAATAATCTTTTCTGGCAAACAGCATCTGTCAAGCAGGAGAGCAGTGATCTGTTGGTGTATATGCTTTATAGACAGGCAGAGGCTCATTTCTATAGCCACCCGACTACCAACTTCTCAAGGCTACTCTCTCAGCACAATAACCTGTAATCCTCCGAATATTGCAGGAGAAAATCCATCAATAGTCTATTTTCTGTCTGTCTTTACAGAAGTCAATTAAAGCAGCCTTGGAAAACAGGCAGCCCTCCAGAGTGAAACTTAAAAACAAGCTGCTTGCAATTTAGCTGCATTTTCTTTTTGAAACACTTCTTGCTCCACAATGTAATCACACAATACCTTCTGACCTGTGTCTTATTGAATGCGGTGCCTTTAAAAAACCCATTATTTGTTTCACAAACTCACTCTCAGACTGAGGCTATGGTTCTTATTAGAGATGACAAAATAAGATTTTGTTCTATACAGGAAAAAAATTCAGGCCAAGGCTATTAGGAACACATATTTTTAGGGATATACAATAAAAAACAATTTCTTATGGCAAATAAACAATGAGAAATATAGTTTTTTACCACTTTGTTGTTAAAAAATTCCTTAACATAAGGCAAAGAAAGGGCTAGGGTCTTAAAATACTAAGGATCTCATAATATCTGCAACATGGAAACTTTTTTGGGGGGCTGTTTAAAGGTTCATTAAGTAAGAATTCTACAGTAAAATAATCACAAAACAGTCTGAATCATGGAAGGAGGTTGAAAAAGTTTTCTTTCTCAACCAGCTGAGGGGTTGTCAGTTTCTCCTTTCAAAAAGGCCAAAGAGGTTTGTTGAGCTGGCAGGGGTTGCCGAGTTGGCGCTGACTCGGCACTGCAGTGCCGGCGTTTGTAATTCAACACCGAGCAGCAAAACACAGCTGTGTTTTTGATCCTAAGCCAGTAATGGAGGCGACCCAAGTTATTTCTTGTACCCCTAAGGGCCGGAATATACTTGCTGTTTAGTGACACGTTAAAATGGCTGCCACGCGTAGCTTGCATTGATTTGAAGCGTCGTTTGTGAACGCTGTAATATATGAGTAACCAGTAGGAGGAGTTGACACAACGAGCAAGACACACTCACCATGGTGACTCCAAGGTCAAGGTCAATTTATTCATAAAGCACGCTTATACCCAAAGTGCTGTACATACACATCCATGACCAACATGCCAACACAATAAATAGACTAAAAACATAAAACAGCAAGATTAAAGAAGAAAAAAATCAAAATTAAATTAAAAACAACACATTGAACAATTTAATAAAAGATCCATCAGAGAATAAAAATTAACCAACATAAAAGCCAGGTCAAAGAAATGCGTTTTGAGTAGTGCCTTAAACGCATCCAAACTCTGAGATGGTCTGAGCTGCAGAGGAAGGTTATTCCAAAGCTTTGGACCGGCCACAGAAAATGCTCTCACCTCGTTTCTTAAGGCGAGCATTTGGAATTGACAGCAGTGACTGGGACCCTGACCTCAGATTCCTGGCAGGAGAGTAAGTTGACAATAAGTCATCGATATAAGGTGGGGCCAGACCATGAAAAGATTTAAAAACAAAGAGCAGTAGTTTGAATTGAATCCTATACTGGACCGGTAACCAGTGGAGGGAAGCAAGCACTGGGGTGATATGATCACGCTTCCTCCGTGTCTGGTTTAGAGGTCTTTCACACCGTCTATGATACCACTGCTGTCTTTTTTCTGCCATAATCTCTTCTATCAGTTACTAATCTCTTCTATCCATGTTATTCTTATGGCCCGTGATGCTTTGAGCGAAAGATGCAAGAAACTTCCGGTCCGCATTTGTTTACGTTGAGACGATGCGATTCCTTCATGCTAATCCTCTTTTCCTGGGCTTTTAGAGACTGAAAACATGCATGAACACCAGCTGTCACAGCTCAAACGGGACACCGTTACACTCCGTCTGCCTACTGAAGCAGAGAGGTGGGGGGGATGATCGTAAAGTCTGGCCAAAGCTAACGTACAGTAGCATTTTAGCTACTTTCTGAACTCAGTGGCGTCTGACAGCGAGGCAATAAACAATCTTAAAAGCTTTGAGGCTTATCAGTACCTACATCGTAATAAGGTTGTCTGTGTTTTGTTGAAAGAGGTGGGACACAATCTTCTTTACTTAAAAGCAGACGTAGAGCCAAGTCAGAGCCTTAAATCCCTCATCACCAAGCCTGGGTTTTAGTTTCTACATCAGGTGAAATACAAACAGCAGGATGGCACTTTTAGGTTAATAACAGCAGTCTAAACGCACGTTAAATTATTACTATTCAGAAAATTGTATACATGAAATAATTCCTGTTGTTGTGAGACTGCTGTCAGATCTCTTTACTACTCGGCGTCTCTTCTCTGGAGTTTTGTCATATCCAACTACAAAGTAGGATGCTGGTGTTCCTCTCTGGGGGTTTTCACAATAAAATGAAAGGAACGCACAAATAAAGTTTGTGGTGGTTTCAAGTTAAGATTTTTCAGCCACATCCTTCTGGGTTCCTCATCTCTGTAGAGGCGGTGAGAACCGTACCGACGCTCGCAGCTGCACGCTCTCTCACTCTGGAGGTGCATGTTCTAAACATCGCTCTTGTAGCTACACATTTAATTTTCTCTGGTTGTTAGTACAAGCGCCAACAGCGCAACATCTTCCCGAGGCGCATGACTACATTTTTCGGGGGTAAATATATTTTTAAATCCTCTTCAAATGTTCATATAAACCGTTACTAGCAACGAAACCTCACAATGCAAACCAATGAGTATGTGCTACTTCCGGTATCTCACCGGATGTTGCTAGCATCAGCGTTTCTCCATGAGGCTACTCAAAAATACTGTGGATAGACGCCATGTTTGTTTTGGTTGTCCCGGCTCTCTATCCGGTCTGAGTACTCTCGTTTGCCCCCTAGTGGAACACTCCAGTACTACATGCAGTGAAGCAGCAAGTATGTGAACAAAGAGGCCCTAAGAAGCCACGGCATCTTTTTGTTTTACTCTAATATCAGACAAATAATAATAATAATAATTAATTCATCGAACTTATATAGCGCTTTGTTAGGACACTCAAAGACGCTGCATGCACTCACACATTCACACACTGCTGATGATGGTAAGCTACTAAGTAGCCACAGCCGCCCTGGGGCGGTCTGACAGAAGCGAGGCTGCATTGTTGCGCCATCGGCCCCTCTGACCACCACCAACAGAAAGAAGGCTAGAGTCTAATGTTGAGCTACCGTTGAGCTAACATTGAGCTAACATTGAGCTAACGTTGAGCTAACGGTGAGCTAACGGTGAATTAGAAACAAATGGTTGCTTTAAAAAGATCTCAAGCTACTTTTTCGATTACCAACAACTCGATATTACAGTGAAATGCATTTATCTATTTATCAACTTACTGTGTGACTCATCGCCCATCGGCAACAGCCATGAAACTGTCAGGTTTAACACGTGATTGAACCGAGTGGACCGGGGATTGAGCTGTGGCGTGTTGTTAGACCCAAACGCGGAGGTACAAGCCCTTGGAGAAATAGACACGCGGCTTTGATCTAAGATTGCCTGCATGACTCCCGAAGGTAAACGAGATCGTATCGACGTTCCAGAAGATAAAAGGTCAGGTGAGTCTCGGTAGGAAGAGCTTGGAAGCTCGGTACTTGTGGCATGAGTCAGATGAAACGATGACTGAGTAGAGACAGGTGGAAATGGCTTTGTGTTAATAGTCGTGCGTGATGATGTGGAGGTCTAGCGTTCCGGTTGGAGGAATGCCGGGAAGTGGAGTCCTGAGTGTCAAGCACTGGATTGGACGGGTGGCATGAGGTGGAAACTCTGCCAGAAACTCACTGGAAAATGGGCTGCAGGAACCAAATTTGACCACAAGATGTCATTCTTACTTTATTCTTACATAATGCCCCTTTAATTTCTGCTACATGGGTTAACCCTTATTTAACCCTTTCATTTTCTAACATTTTTGTTCTTTAAGCACAAAAAAATGCACTAAGGGTTAAATGTGTGTTTTATTATATTGTCAAAAACAACTCTACTCTAAATTCTCTCCCTCTACGGTATTTTATTAGATGTGAGGCAGCTTTTTGGTGACTTCCACAGCAGAATCCCAAATAACGTTCTCCAATCCTTCACAAGAAGAGTCTCCAACATAAACACTAACCTCAAAACATCCTTTTAAACATCACTGTCCTTTAGAAACCAGCTAGAAGACTTTTAGTGTAACAGCAATAGATTTTAATCATTAAAAAAATGATAAATGGCCTGTATTTAAAATAGTGCCTGTCCTTGAACCCCCCAAGGCTCTTTACATGAACTCATTAACTCAGTTTTTTTGCAGCACTGAGGTCATCAAGCAGCAACTTTATGAGAAACAAAGCGGGAGGTGGAGATCAGTGAGTGTTTCTTATGCTGACCTAAGGTTTGAGTCAGGAGCACCTTTGTCAGCACATCACTGAGATGGGAATCATCTGGAAAACAAAAAAATAGGCATGAAAACACTACAGGATGCCGACCCGTCAACGATATCAAGATTTTTTCTTTTTTTTTCTACCTTTATTTTACCAGGTAAAGTGTTCGAGAATACATTTTCGTTCACAAACATGACCTGGCCATTTTTTTTATTAAACTGAAGGACAGATGGTGGAAAAATGGACAAACTTACATGAGAGGCAGCAGCGGACAGGTCGATGAATCCAGGAAATTTCAATGACTTGAACAAAATAAATTGAAACAATAAAAAGTTTCAAGGGCAAGACCAACATGAGAATGATGAGATTGGGACAGAAAAGAAACCAGGAGAGATCTATACACTGAAGGAACTAATTACAGTAGAGTGCAGGTGTGCTGATAGAACCAGAAACATGAAACTAGCCAAAATGTAAAGTACTTATCCTAAAGAATACAAGAAACAAGGTACAGAAGATAGCTGCAACACAAAAAGACATACTATTAATAAAAAAAAACATGGAAATTCAACAAAATCCAACTAAAATACCATAATAATTGTCCTGTAACTTTTTCATAGAAACAATAGAGATCACAGTATTGCCTTAAAGGTCAACTTTACTCATATTTTTAATAGATTTGCAGTGGTCTCTAGTATGAATGAATGCCTTGCGAGTCGTTCTGGGGAAAAAGCTCCAGTGCGCCTCTGAGGATGCAGGAGTCAGCTGGAGGAGAAAACAGCAGAACATGACAGGATTTGGAGTCTTATTTCCTGGTATTTGGACATCTCGCCTCTGATTGGCTAACAGCAACGTGACTCTACCAATGACTGTTTGCTCTGCAACGTTGATGTTTTATCTCCACAAATAACACAAGCCTGGAGGAGTTCTGCTGTGTGGTGGAGTTGCTAATGCTAACGGTTAGCTTTTACCAGCCGAGACGTTCTCTGCTGTTTCCTGGACGCTAAACCAACAACAGCCTTCCCCGTCGTGAGTCAAGATGGGTGAGTCCATGAATGTTAAGTGACAGTGTGACGTAGATCTGTCAGGATTTTCTAATCCTAGATTTTCACCGTCTATTTTCTATCAGAAGCTAATGCAGCAGATAGGTGGAGGAGACTATTTTCATGTTCAGCCTGCATGAAAAACTCAGAGTGACCGATTCCAATCAGAAATAATAATTAAAAATGTTTTTTTTAGTGAATTTGACCTTTAAAAATCATGAGTGGAAGAAAAATACGTGTTTACCTTAGGAGCACTTAAAAATAAACTCAGATAATGACAGTGGTTCGAGGAGAATTAGACACTCGTGGTTCTACAGACTCCAGACCTTCACCTCATTGAGAATCTTTCAGGACATTCCATAGAAGATTGATACACTGGTCCCACTCTCTCATCATCAATATGCCTTCAATAGGAGATATTGGCAAGAAGATTACTGCAGAAATAGATCTCAGCTTAAGGATGTCACACTGATTTATTCCAGCAAAATGTGTTTTTCCCCTTGTCTGGTGTATTTCTGTTTTATAATCAGCAACCCACACTGGTATTCATTTTCACAAAGTTTTTTTCACAGGAAAATGCTGATGGAATGTGCTTTTGTGCTTCACCTCCTCTGCAGAGGACAGTCCTGGGCTCCAATTGTGTAATTAGCCTTTGCTTTTGTGAGGCAGATGCTGCATAAACGCCGACAACAGCCGGAAAATGTTTCAGAGGCTTTTATGTATCAAAGTCCTGCCTTTAGACTTAAGTTTTCCAGAGCACAGTGCATCAGTCATTTTATCCATTTGTTTTGTTGTTGTTTTATTTTCAGCAAGTTTTGTTGCTGTTTTACCACAAAATCTCAAGAGTTCAAAGCATGTTACAGAGCAGCAGCATCAAAAGCAGACATGAACATTCTGAGTTCAGCTGCAGAACCTCTTATGTTGTTACATTACAAAAAGCTAATGCTGCCAGAAAATTGCATCACTAAAGGCAGTTATCTGTGTATTTAACTCCACACACTGTGCAATGAATGAAGCTGCAAAACAGTCTGCAGCCAAGAGGTATAAAAAACTGTAAATGCAAAAGTGACTATCACCCAGAAAGCTAATCTGGTGTCAGAAAACACTCTAAACTATAAAAGCAACGACGTTTTAACTCTCCCTCCTTTGTTATGCTGCTGACTCTGTCATCTTCAATACAAACAAATGACCTCAGCAGCGACAGGCACGAGGTCAGCAACTCTGATCTTGTTTTCTGACAGAGGAGATGTGACAGATTTTTAGATACTGAAACTGCTTGAAATGCTAATAATCTCTGTCAGTTCATCTGATAAATACCCACAAGGGTGTATATAAGCTATGCAAGTCCTTTATACACAAAGGCAAAGTCGTGCAAAGTCACAAGCACAAGTGTTCAAGTGGACGCGTTCACTACTGTGAGGCTGGGGTGATTTTTAGAGCATTTGGCACAGATAAAAGAGTCACAATGAACAAGATGAAGAATAATTTTGCTTTGATATGTCACAGTTTTGCTTTTCATACACCAAGCTTCTTGGTGTCAGCCCTATGCAACAGAGAGAGAGAGGGAGAGAGACAGGAGCTCACTTATACACACACACACACACACACACACACGCACACACACACACGCACACAAACACAGAGTCATCGGTCAGAGGGAGAAAGAGGGAACTTTCCTGAGGATACCTGGTTTATGTTCACTTTATTTAACAGTGGTGTGTGTGTGTGTGTGTGGTGTTTTAACAGAAAGGTACTCCTAATTTCATTGTACTGATTCACGGACCGTGCGGTAACAATGACGTCATTCATTCACACCAAAAGTCCAGATTTTAAGGCCAAATCTTCATTCTGATCATCGTCTGAACAAGGAGCTCAGATCAAACGTCTCTAAGAGTGAACGTGTCACACTGTGAGACAAAGGATGATAAATTTGTTGTTAGAGGGGACTTTGGCATTCAGCCAGTGCTCCTCCACACAGACAGGAGTTCACTCACACACACACACACACACACACACACACAGTCAGAGATGCGCTGCTGTCAGTCTGCAGCAACAAAACAAGTGTCTGCTTTGCTGCGACTCTCATCAGGTTAAATGGAAAGAAAGGAGTAAATTCATCGTTATGAGAATTAACTAATGCACAATATTCACCACATTAATTCTGGGGGGGGGGGGGGGGGGGGGGGTTAACAGCTACATTTGTAGTGATGTATTTTCATCACAGTTTATTATTCTCATCTGGTTTGATATTATAAGGATGGCATCTAAAGCGTGTGAAGTAACAACCGGGCCACGTGGAGCGACCACATGCACATCCATTTTTAATCGCTTTGAGCACTTTAACCTGCTCCATTTCCAGTGATGCAGCAGCCTGTGGCCTCTCTGAGTGCTACCAAGCAGTTTGGTCCTGTGCAGTGTTTGCATTTCATTTGTCCTGACAGCCTCCCTTCAACATCTGCTCAATGCAAAAACGTGAGTTCCACATAATCCAAGCAGAATCAACGTTTCCCTCTGAACATGTTAGAAGAAATGGGGAGTGATGTCTTTAACCTCCATCTGCAGGAACGTTGCTTTATACTGACAACACCAATAGAATTTGGCGTGACAGGTTGTAGGACGCTGATGTGATGTTATCTGTCTTATCAGTTATGGCTGCATAATATCAAAACATCGAGACAAAGACAGATTATGTGTTTCTGCTCAGAACCTTTTTTCCAGCTTGTCAAGAGAGAAACGAGTCAAATTGATGAGGATGCATCTTAAACGTGATACTTCGCTGAAAGGATGGGATCTTCTTGGTGTTATTTACTCAATCATCAAGCGTGGTTCTCAATCTAAATTAATGACATCATTCATTTGAAAATTAGGGGAAAAAAGCATAAAAACAAAGTAATGAAAATGTAACAGCTATTTTTTTAGGTTTTTCATTTAAAAGACACCATTTATGGAATTTTATATTGAAATCAATGACTCATGTGTTGGGTTTTTTCCCTGGTTGGTCACCGATTAAAAAGGTAAGAGCCTTAACCCGAGGAGTTGGATGATGCAAGTGATAGTTCCTGGATGTTCTCATGTCTGTTACTGTCCCAGTGTCCCAGCAGTGGGACGTGTCTGGGAAACTCCAGAGGAAGGAGACCAGAGGCCTGAACCACCTCACCTGGCTGCTTTTGATGTAGAGGAGCAGCGGCTGAATATGATTGAGTCGCTTTAATATTGGCACAAATATTAGGACCAAAAATGAGGGTTGGAAAATATGCGGACTGGTAAATTGAAGATTTGCCTTTCAGCTCAATTCCTTCTCAGCCAAAACAAACGAGAATAAAGCCTTTGTTACCAAAGCCACCAGTCACAAACAAGCCCAGTTTCTGTTGCCTTGAGATACTCACTGCCTTTTAACAAAGTTAGTCCTCATCTGAACCCTTTAGGGCTCTAGTGTCTAAATCAGAAACTTGACAACAAGATTGATTTCCTCTAATGAATTAGATCCTGAGTGATTAATGTTGGAAATCTTAGACTGAAGTTTAGGGTGAAATCTCTACCTGTAACATCATAGTGTTTAAAGTTGACCTAGAAAATTGATCTAGACCAAACAACAATAATGGTGAAATAACGCACCGAAGGTCTAAAATGCACTTTGGGCTAATACAGTCTCACTAAAATACCACTCTTTTTAGACACTGAATTTATGACATTGGATTTTTATTCTGTGAAATTATGTATTTGAATCGTTTTAACTTCAAGTGCATCACCAAAACGTTCATCCATCAAAATTTCAACGTAACACATTTTATCAGCAAAAATTCTAAAGTAGTTTCAGCTGCAAAAATTCAACAGCAAATGAGGTGACCTCGAGTCAAGTGGCTTTTAGCCAATGAACTCACGCTTCTCTGATCACGTGACACCAGAGAGGCGTCAACTCGATCGAGTGACAGTTGCTTTGACTTGGGTCAGCAGGAGGTCGCCTCATTTGTTGTTGAATTCTAGCTGATGAAATTTTCACGTTGAAGTTCTGTTGTTGAATTTTGGAAAATGAAAAAAAAATTCAATTGCATAATTTCACAGAATAAAAATTCAATGTCTTAAGCCCAGATCACACTGTATTTTGCGGCTGCTCCACAGGACTGCTCGTGTCACACTGTGAGGACTCCAGAAAGGTGGCCCACTGTACGGTGCTAGATTTCAATCAGCCAAACTGCACGACGTCTTGCTCTAGCAGGACACATCACGTCACGAGCACACCCCCCGAAAAGCCTACGTCACTAATAGCTGACAGCTAACAAAACAACAATGCTGAAAAGAGAAAAAAGTGCTGCCGTTAACACTTCTTTTGTTAGTCTCCAAACACGAATTCCAAAAAGAAGTGGTCCAAATGTTTCTGCGTGTAGCTTCCACTGTTGCTAATGTTGCTAATTCTGCTCTCGTGTTGCAATTCCATCACCAGTTGTTCACGTCGCTCTCTGGGTATATTTTCATTGGTGGAATGCAGACGGGAGTCATAGGTTTTCAAGCAGTGCTTTAAGACTGTTGGACGCTGACTTTAGTTGTGAGGGTGCTCAACAAGTTGTCACAGATCTGGTCACACTGGATGGCCACAGACTTGCAAATCAACCTCACGTTCACCGGTTTTTGTCACGATTCTGTTCACGATGAGGGATCTGGCTAAAACGGCCAAAAAACACACAGTGTGGTCCGGGCTTAGCAAAATTAATTTTCTGGTGGGACTGTATTTCCTCCATATGAGGCTGAACATATCATCTGCTGAACATTTCATCTCATTCTCACAGGTTTTGGAGACAAATTTGCTCATTAAATTTTCTGTTTGTTTTTTTCCATTCAGCCTCATGCAGATAAACATCTGTTTTGACAGTTATAGTGGATTCTTAATTCAAGCTGAAAAGGATCATTAAAATTTTAATGGGGCTCAACAAACCCTGGGAGGTTTGTGAGCTCCTATCTAGGGAGGCCAATTTAATCACAGCAGCAAAACGACTGAAAGGTTTTGAACCTGCTGGAGATCAGCTCACATTTTTAACCAAACACACAAATTATCACCTGAAGTCAGGGGAGGGACAGCGTACAGCTAGGCTCTGTGAAATGTTGCTTTTAGTTCAAAGACAAACGATTTAGGATGTTTAGCTGCTTTGTTGGTTGTGCTGTTTTATTCCAATACTTCTGAAAGCCATTATATTTGCACACCATAGAAACAAGAGGATTTGTTTAGTTTATGTACCTAAATACCATGTGTAGTGAGATGGTGTTCCACCACTCTCCCTATACCTGTGTGCTAGGTGCTGCATGTTGGGTACCTGATTAAGGGGCGGGGCAGAGAGAATAAATGGAGAAGGATTGCTGTCTCTGTCTTTGTCCTTCTGTGTCAGCTGCTCTGTGGTGGTGTGAGGAGATCTACTTATTGGATTGTAAGTGCTGTGTTTTGCCTGTGAACAGGTGGGTGTAGTTCTCTGAGTGTTACACCTGTGGTTTCATTGTAGCGCTGGGCTGGGTTTGCCGGCCGCGGCCCGGAGTTTATCCTGATTGATCATGCGCCCTGGCTGCTTGACCAATTGTGGCAAGGTGGACAAACGAGGGCCCGGGCGGGACTTGAGCCTCAGACCCCCGGGTGAGAGTCACGCACGCTAACCAGTCAGCCAAAGGGATACCCCTGTAGCCAAGCAGCCAGGGCGCATGATCAATCGGGATACAGTGACAGGACACTCACTGTCACACATGCAATCCAAAATGTTTAAATTCTTTAATAAAATCTGAAATCGCTGTAATGATGAAAAGCAGAACTCTAAGAAATCACCACTCAGCTGAAGAAAATCCAGAGTCGATTGAGGGAGTAAAGAAGAAATCAAACTCACAGAAGCACTGCCGCCTCACGCCTCACAAATATATTTGGCAAAACAAAGAAAGAAAATGAAAAAGAACAAAGAAGACATTTAGGAGCACAATCACTCACCAGGGGAGGGATGTGGTCTCCAAATGCGAGGCATTTCCTACTCACTGTTCAGCTCCAAATAAATGCTTGCATTCTATTTATTCAGTCATATTACATTCAGCGTGCTTCAGAAAGGGTTTGACAACCCGTGAGCCAAATGTCCCTGCAGATTTACTCCCTCCTGATAAACAAGCCTCAAATCCAGCACAGAGAGGCGGATTCACACAGATCAGTTTATTTTTAAAATCACACATTCTCCAAAACAAAGGTACTTTGCCTCTCAATAGAAGTGTGATTTTTATATATATATATATTTATATCAGGTTTTTAGGTAGTCTGTTCTTTTGGGGAAACAATATAAAGCACAACAAAATAAGGACAGAAGACCTCCAGTTGGGAGTAAAACACATTTTAGGGTTCCAATCCCATCCCAAGATACCTACTGAAATATTGTGTGGTTTCTTTGACACAGACTGCAGAGGACATGAGACGGGAGTTTTCCTCTCGGTGGTTCACTCTGACAACTTCCTCCTCTCTGAATATTTGCATTACACACATGACAGGTTGTTGTCTTGCCTTTTCTCAGAAACACTAAAATAGCCCCAAAGATGGATGTGCTGAGCTAACAGGCTGCTCGCTCTGCAGACAGCAGGTTCACATGAAAAGATCAACCTGTATGTCTAAACTTTGGGATGTGTGGAAGACAAATATGGTGCAAAAACAGCGTATTTACTGCATCCTTTGGATGAATTTGGTTTTGGTTGTAAACTTCAAATCAGCTAGATGTAATGAGACTATGGAGTCTGGATTGGTATCTGATCTGATCATCCATCCATATCAGAAGCCAATATCAGTACTGGAGCAGGTGGGTCCTGACTCTTATTTCTTAACCAGGAAGTTTAAAAAATACTGCCAGTAATTTAATTAATGGTTTATGATAGTTTGTTTATGGGTAGATTGCTTGTCCAGTGTTTATGGATCAAGAAAAGGGCACAGCACGTTGAGTTGAGAGAAACTGCAGCATGTAAAACACTCTTAAAGGTCTCCCTCACTGAGAAACGTGTTCTTTTTCAAATACAACTGGTCACTCAGAGTTGCAGGGCTGCCAACTTTTGCAAAAATCTCAGAGATTTTTTTCATTTTAATTTTTGTTTTTTGAAGGGGGGACCAGGTAATGAGGGAGCATTCCGAAATGAATTAAGTGAAATTCCAGTTTTAGCTAATTTGGGGTTAATTAGGATGGTGCGAAGCCCTCAGTGTGCTTTGATACAGAGGCAAAATGGATGATGTAATCACAGTTAGCTGTGTGTAAAAGACCACAATGTTAATTGATTACGAGCAAAACGTACAAAAACAAGCTGTGCTTTAATTTTACATTTATTTTCAAGCTTTATTGTGAATAAGGTGAAATGCTTTAACAGAACCAAAGTGTAGTTGGCACCAAATCCCCATCTCGCCTTATGGTTAAAGCTGCAATGTGGAAAACAAATTAGGCAAGGCAAGGCCGTTTTATTTATATAGCGCATTTCCTACCCAAAGGCAACTCAAAGCGCTTTACAAACAAATAAGACATTACAAAACAGAACATACAAAAAATAGACAATGGACAACTAAAGCTAGAAACTCTTAACATAATACTAACAGAGCTTCATTTAGACTAGCAGAGCTTTTCTTGGACAATAAGGACCAAGAAATTATTATTATAGAACTAACAGAACTTGAGTGAGACTAAATGTAGCTGAGATCAGTGGTAATACTGATAGGGTATCAAGGTCAACCAGAAGTCACTAAGTGCATAAGTGATTGTTTAAACTAAGAGTGTAGGGTGACCTGAGAACTGAGGCAATATAACTAGTAAAACCAGCTAACATTTAAGACTGACTAAATGAGTAGTTACTAAAACTAGAATCATACAGGCAGTGAGCTAGATTAAGAATTAATACAGTAAAATCAAAATAAAATAAAAACACTGCCAGATAACTAGAAAGAAAAAGATGGGGGGTAGATATGGGGGGGGGGCAACATATATAGACAGACATGGGTCTCCGAGAGGTGGGTGGGAGGGGCCTGGGAACCTCCTCGCTCCAGCGAGAGAGAGCGCAGCCTCAGTGTGCGTTCTCGATTCCTGACGTTCAGAGGTGGGAGGGAGATAGAGGGTACGCAGAGCACATTGACTCCTTCAGTATGGTGTCCTTGGCATGCCAGGCCACAGTTCCAAAGGCGGGGGGGTAGGGCGGGGTTCACAGCATCTGTCTGTATTCCTTCTGTGGGGGTTGATATTCTTTGCAGCTCAAGGCTGCAAAGGCGCCAGATTCAGATTAGAAAGGTTGTTTAGGAACAGGCAGAGATAATCTTCTCTCTGCCTTGCAGTATTTAGCTGGACTTCAGTCCCTCAGTGAATCCAATAATTGGGTTTAACTTAGCCCACACCGTGCAGAACCTTCTCCAAGATGACATCCATTTTGCGTGCTAACACCGGGATCGCATTTCTAGAACCTCTAGTTTGCGATTCACCTCGAACAACGTCTGAGTCTGAGTGGTCTCTGCCTGGCTGAGACTTTCCTTGAGTTCAGGTGCCATTCCAATCGCCCCCGACTTTCCAAATTTCCGAAATACCAGAAATCCTCCAACTCAAATAAGAAGAGATCCAGAAATCATAATTCCAAATATCCATGTGTCTTCTATGTCCTCCACGGACAGCTGGGAGAGGCATATAATCTTCCAGTCCATCCAGGAATCCAAAATATACCCCACTGGGTGCGTTCTGTCCAGACAGGATGAAGCCCCCTGCTCCATTCTCATTGTTGAAAAAATCTTGTCAATCGCGTTGAATGTCCAGCTTACCAAATTCATGATTTAATATAAAATTGAGTTTTCAGGAGGAATTCAGAGAAATGCTCCGGTAGACAGAAGGGACAAGAGCCTTGGGAAAAGATATGGGAGAGTAGAGAAAAGGCGTCTGTGCTCTCTGAGTGCCGGAAGAAGAGCTTAAAATTAGCTTAAAATATTTTTTTTCATGCCTCTTAACAACTTTCCAACATATTATAGCTATAAATATATTGTGGCGATTGAAAAATGAATAAAGCGGTTCTGTCGCATTTGTTTAAAAACCTCCGCCAATAACACATTTCAGACCAAAAGCAATGACTGGACCATCTGGTTGCCAGTCTCGCCAAACTGCCCATTTGTTACGCACTCGATTATTTAGCAACTGAACACCACTGGTGTGAGAGGTTCTCCGCTCAATAATATCAGAGAAGGAGAAACAGCCAGCTGCTACCACTTCAACTTTAGGACAAACTACCAGAGTCCCAAAAAGAAAAACACAATTTGAAGTCACGGACAACAAAAGACGTTTGGACATTGAAAATGGCGACTGGTCTTGTTTCCTCTGGCATCACGGGTTTCTGGTTCCAGCAAAAGCATCTCAGGAAAGATACCCGAGGGGAGGGGTGAGTGTTCCATGATTGTGTTTGTGTTCAAAACCTAGCTTGTTCTGTAGATTCGCTATAACAGCTTTAACAAAACTAAGGTGTAGTTCCAGTTTTTGCCACTGGAGGGTGTCAATAGTTTTCATCATTAAGTGAGTGCTGTAGCTAGCTGGGTTTAACACTTTGACTCCACTATGGAGTCTCCACACAACCATTGTGTTTAACACTGTTACATAAATACGCGTTTAATTGTGTTAGCTAAACAGCAGAGAAACTCGACTAGTAGAAGCTAACTGTTAGCATTAGCAACTCCACCACACAGCAGAACTCCTTCAGGCTTGTGTTATTTGTGGAGATAAAACATCAACGTTTAAAAGCAAACGGAGTTAGTGGTAGAGTTGAGATGCTGTTAGCCAATCCGAACTGAGATGTCCAAACATCATACTCCTTATCCTGTCGTGTTCTGCTACTTTCTCCTCCAGCTCACTTCTCCATTCTCAAACAGACGCACCAGAGCTTTTTTTCCCCAGAGTACAACTTTCAAGGCATTCTTTTTTACTAGAGACCACTGCAAATGGATTAAAAATATGAGGAAAGTTGACCTTTAAGTGATTTTTATATTTCATTTTTATGCAATTTTGCTGTAATTGTCAATATCCCCTTCCACGCAATTAAAAATAAGCATATTACTGAGTGTATGCTAAAATACAGCAAGTTTTTTTTTTACCAAAACAGTTTTCTTTCGTGACGTCTGAAGGTGCAAGCATCCACAGAATCAGACCACAAGTGGTGTGACAAGTAACTCCTACGGCACAACACAGTGCCGGAGAAGAACTTCACATTCTGTCAAACTGTGTGCCATGCTATCTGAGCTGTAAAGGAAGCGGCAGAAGTAGAGTCTGGAGTGTTTGCTTGATGGCGATTGAAAGAGACACTAAATTTTGCTTCCATTATAGTGTCACCGTGAAGCCAGGCCAAAGAAACGGCGCTGATCTGAAGGATGCAGTAAGTTATTTGACAACAGCAAAGATTCCTTCCAGGTTAAATAACACATTTACTTTTTAATATATCTGCAGGAGTTTCAGCAGCTCAGCAAACCAGATGTTCTTATTCTGTTGTGTTGAGAATATCAGCAGTAATGATTGGATACATGTGTCCCACAATAACTCATAAATACCCTCATGAAATAATCTGACTGACTAGAATAATCTCTGGTCAACACATCTGAACCTACCCAGTCATTTATATATACTGTTTTAGTCATATTTTTGACTATGTATTATCTGAGAACGGCATCTGAAATTAAATTTGATTAAATATCTTTTTGTAAATGACAAGATAATTACTCTCAGAAGAAGGTTTAGTAGGAAATAAGACTTTTCTTGTTTCCCTTGTTTCACCTTTCACTAGAAGCTTCTTCAGTTCTGACATCTGGGTTGGGAGTAGGAGGCTAAAGAAGAAGGAAAAGAAAAGATGAGGCCATTGTTATTACTAACAGCAGTGACAGCAGAGGGTGTGGCGCCCTTCTGGGGTATCCTGCCATTATTGCAGTCACGTCTCTAGTGTGTTTATATTGTTTATGTATTTCAGAGACTGTTAAAGGCACACTTGGCAGTTTGGCTTGCTTTTAGCACCCCTTAGTGTTTCTCTGTGGTCAAACCGAAAGTGAAACTTATCTCCTCGGTGTGCGTTCGTCTTTTTAACACCTTAATCTAACTGCTGAAATGTCTCCTCAGTCTTCATTAGTGTCTACAGGAGCAGTTCATCACTAAATCAAACAAATCAGCTGTGTTCATGATCTAAAACATGCAGGAAACATGCTGGAAGCAGACTGCAGCACCACCATGTCAGGTCCACTCCACTCCACAGCTCCCTCCACCAGCAGGAACCGGACGGCAACTTTGAAGTTGCAAGTGTGGTGTTCTGGCAACAAAGGGCGGTGGGGGTCTGAGTGACATTTCATTAACCCTGTAAAGGGTCATTTTGGCACATACTAGCTCAAGGAAATGATTTAAAAATATGAAAAAGTTGCATATGGCTTTAACATGGACTTTTTTTGCTTCCACAATGTTTTGACCTCATTCTGCCATCTAGATTTGGGCTGTCTTTTTCAGAGACTCAAATTGGTTAAGGTGGGAGTGTGCATCTTTTATAAGGCAAGACTAAACAAAAGCAAGCTTTCAATGTGGAACGTGACAAAATAATTTGATTAATAATCATATATTTGTGTTCTTTATGTCTAAGTATTTGGAACTGAAATCAGAATTGAAACACTAATTTATTAATTGCACAACAGACAAGAAGAACTTGGAAGCAGAGATGTTGATAATAATATAATAAAGTCTGCAAAAATATTAATTTAAACAGAAAATTTCCCCAATGGATGATATTTTTTCAAGTTTTTAAATCTGGGCAAATAATTTCTAATCAGTTTTGTTTGTACAAGAGGATCAAAATGAAGTTCATTAATCTGAAGTCACTGCTGTGCTTCCATAAAATTTGATGTTTATTTATTTGCCTCTGAATTATTGCATATGTGTGATGTGCTGACATTAGAGTGTTACAAATCACCATGGCAGCAGGTAAACTTCAGGCGATGACTCCAATCCGTACTGACAACCAAAACCTCAGACAGACGATCACAGAAACAAACATGCAGGCGAAAAGCTTTCCTTGTGCTGCAGAGACGATGTCAGACTCGGTCACATTACCTCAGCCTGAACGGAGTTTACCTCCCAGCTGCTCAGCCGAAGCCTCGCCCTGTCAGTCCGCTCTGCTGGGATCCATCCCCGTCGGTGTCTATGCTGGGAGACATCTGTCAACATGTGTAACACACTCCACGTACAAACCTAAAGTATGCACCATGTGGGAGTTAGCTATCAGAGCCAATACATCTCAAACAGCATGGAAAAACAGGGTGGCTAACAGGAAAAACGACTGAGATGGAATGGAGAAAAAATTAACTAGCAGACGTTTTTAAAGAAAACCCTTTCACTGTTTAAAGGTGTGGTTGACTGAAAAAACATTTTTTGCTCACGTCTTAGTAAACGTGAGTACATTGCAGAACAATATGAATTTTTGTAGATTTTACTCCATGAACAAATCTCTAGACAGCAGAAATTTTTTTAAATGTTTTTTCTGATTTTAACCGTTGAAAATAGTCTCCTACACCTATCTCCTGCATTTGCTTCTGATAGAAAACAGATGGTGAAACCCATCTTGACTCGTGACGGGGAAGGCTGTTGTTGGTTTAGCCATAGACATGAATATGTAGACGTCCCATTGGGCGGTGGAGGGCGTAACAGGATCGCCGCCATATTGGATGGGTCTCCTCATTCTCCAAAGTCAATACAGGGTGGTCAATTATGCCCATTTTTGTGCAGCCTACAGTTGCAACAACTGGCATACTGTTAAAAACAGATCACGTGGCATTACTATTGACTTTTCTAGCCAACCTGATGGGATTTTATATTTTAATTTATTTATTTTGTTTAATTATGTTTATATTTTAATTATCAATCCATACCATGTGTCTGATTTTGTGAAAAAGTTTGATAAAATGTGTTTTTTAGCTGAGTAAGCACCTTCCTCAGTAGAAATGAATGCACTGGGGGCGAATGGAGACCCAACTAAGATGGCAGCTGGCCACTACGGCAGCTCCAATAGGCAGCGCCAGTCCACGAGGCGTCTATGTATATATGTCTGTGGGTTTAGCATCCAGGAATCAGCAGAGAACGTCTTGGCTAGTTTAAGCTAACCGTTAGCATTAGTAACTCCACCACACCGCAGAAGCTACTCAGGCTTGTGTTATTTGTGGAGATAAAAACATCAACGTTGCAGAGCAAATAGAATCAGTGGTAGAGTCACGGTGTTGTTATCCAACCAGAGGAGAGATGTCCAAATATCAGGAAATAAGACTCCAAAACCTGCTCAGCTGTGATGTGGGCCACAGACATATATGTAAATGCCTCGTGGACTGGCGCTGCCTATTGGAGCTGCCGTAGTGGCCGGCCGCCATATTAGATGGGTCTCCATTCGTCCCCAGTACATTAATTTCTACTGAAAAAGGTGCTTACCCAACTAAAATAGAATTTTTAATAAACTTTTTCACAAAGTCTGACACATGGTATGGCATGACAATTAAAATATAAGTATACATTTAATTTAATTTAAATCAATTAAATTATAAAATCCCATCAGGTAGGCTAGAAAAGTCAATATAATCCCACGTGATCGATTTTCAATAGTACGCCGGTTTTTTCAACAGTAGGCTTCACAAAAACAGGCATAGTTGCCCACTCTGCATTGACTTTGGAGAGTGAGGAGACCCATCCAATGTGGCGGCTATGCTGCTACACTCTCCAGCGCCCAATGGGGCATTTACGTATTCATGTCTATGATGTGGGCAACTTTTAGTTCCGAGAAATGGTGCACCGGTATATTTTTTTCCCCCGATAACGACTTACAAGGCATTCATTCCTACTAGAGACCACTGCAAATGTATTGATTAAACGAGTCAACCACTCCTTTAAAGGGAATAGAAAAACTCCTCTTACTCCACCAGTCCCACAATCCCAGATCTAATAAACTCTTTTTGAGATGAATGTGTTTAAAGTTCATGGAGCATGATTTCAATGGTTTTTAGTCTAAAATGAAAACGATGCCGTGAGCTAGTGTTATAAAGCTCAATGTCACTGTACAGCTTTCATATAAAGGACTTCAGTGTGCATTATAGGGATTATAAATATTCATCAATCTGAATACAACCCAGATGAATGAGTAAATTAGCTCTGGTCTACGTAGCAACAAGAAAACGCATAAATTCAAAGAAATCCATACACAATAACCTGGTGAATGGCTTCTCCGGCCCAGTGCGGTAAAGTAAATTATAATTTCTTAATCAATATTTATGAATAAGACGTTATGCAATACATTTTCACATTCAGCTAAAAATATGGAGCAGAATTGTGTGTTTTATGTTATTTCTACCACTCTGAGACCTGCTGATGAACTTTAGATTTAACACGACGCTTCAGAGAAGCAGGGTGAGCAAAGGTGCCATCGCACCACGGAGTACAAAAAGACTGTAACTTCTCCGTGTTTTTCATATTTACTCATCAAGCCAGGTTTGACTCATGACTTCCCTTAGGGTTCCTGCAGGGGGGTTCAAAGAGAGAAAATAGCCCCACGAACACAGTGAAGGCTTTTTCCCTTTATTTCCTTTTTTTAATTTAACTTTTTATTACAACTTCATCCTCGAGGAGACATGTGACCTTTACTGTTCTACAGTTCCTAGTATTACCCTTCATTTGCTCTTATTGCATTACTTTATTACAGTTTCATGCTCTGAATAAATGACATCTAATTTCTGACACCTGTTCACTGAAATATAAAAGCAGCAGATAATCTTGACTGTTATATTTAGACGTGAACACAAATGCGTTCGATAACAACACCGTCGTTCACATTACGTACCTCGCTGTGTTCATTAAGACTGCTGAGGTTTTTTTCCACAAAAACTGTCCTTCAGTTTTATCTCCATAAAATTATTCTTCTTGAAATAAAACTGGATATGTTTATAAAAAAAAACTATAACTTGTTTGTTACCAACAGCAGTTGTTTTTACTAGAGGAGGTTCTATTTTAAGTAGCTATCTGATTCTGAACAGATATGCAGGTGAAACTCAAAAAGTTAGAATATGTTGCAAAAGTTCATTTATTTCAGTAATTCAAACTGAGATAGACTCATTCCATGCAGAGCCAGATATTTTAAGCCTTTATTTGTTATAACTGTGATGATTTTGGCTTGCAGCTGATGAAAACCCCAAATTCAAAATGTCAGACAATTGGAATATTGTGAAAAGGTTCAATATTCTAGACTCAAAGTGTCACACTCTAATCAGCTGATGAATCCAGAACACCTGCAAAGGGTTCCTGAGCTTTTAGATCAGTGGTACTCACACCTGGTCCTGGTATCCAGCATGTTTTAGTTTTAACTCTGCTTCAACACACCTGATTTCAATCAGCAGGTGATTAACAGGCTTCTGAAGAGCTGGATGAGCTGCTGCACAGGTGATTCATCCACCGAATCAAGTGTGTTGGAGTAAAGAAACAAGGAAAACATGCTGGGTACCAGTTCTCCAGGACCTGGAATGAGTACCACTGCTTTAAGTGGTCTCTGTCTAAGTTGAAGAAGGACCTAATTGCTTAGAGATGCATCAATTCTATTTTTGTTGGAGTTTTTGAAAGAATAATTTTAGTACCATTTGTCTTCACTTTCATGTGAAAAACCAGGCCAAATAAAAAAGTGAGATACCTGGCTTCGTGTGTACAGGGCCTAAGTTTCAGATTTCAACCACCATCTTATTTGTTTGGTGCATCCCTTAATAATAGATATTAAAGGTGTGGAACACTGAAAAACCATTTTTAAAATCTTATTTCTGATTATAATTGGTGACTCAGTTTTTCATGCAGGCTGAACATGAAAAATGTCTACTACACCTATCTCCTGCATCAGCTTCTGATAGAAAATGGACAGAAAAACGCTCAGTTCAGAAAATCCTGACAGATCTACGTCACACTGTCGCTTAACATTCATGGACTCACCCATCTTGACTCACAACGGGGAAGGCTGTTGTTGGTTTAGCGTCCAGGAAACAGCAGAGAACGTCTCAGCTAGTAGAAGCTAACTGTTAGCATTAGCAACTCCACCACGCAGCAGAACTCCTCCAGGCTTGTGTTATTAGTGGAGATAAAACATCAAGAAGCAGTGGTAGAGTCATGTTGCTGTTAGCCAATCAGAGACAAGATGTCCAAATATTAGAAAAACCTTCAAAACCTGCTCAGCTGTGATGCGGCTCACTTCGAGTTCCTGGAAATGGTACACCAGTGTATGAGGCATTCAATCCTACTAGAGACCACTGCAAATATTGTAATTAAATGAATGTTCAACACCTTTAAAGAAGCCAAAATACTTATTTTGTGTATTTAGTACCAATCAAACTGGATGAGATGAGACATTCTCACCACCAGCATTGGATAAACAGGCCTAAAGAAAAGCAAAAAATACCACAATATTCACATACACACACACTTGAGTATTAGTTACCCATTCAATAATGAATTACAAGCAGTCAATCTGTTGTGTTTTCCTAACTGTAGACCTCGTGTGTCACATGATGAGTTTTTTGTGCGATAGAATGAAAGCTGTAATAATCCCTCATTGATGGGATAATAAACATTTATTTGTTGCTTTTTGTTTGGCCTCCGTTGGACCGCTGACTGTGAGCACTGCCAGCGGCGTCTGATGTTGATAAATGACTTTATTACTTGCTTGGATGTTGAGGGTAGACGTGTTTCTGCTGTGTATTACATTAGCTCTTTGTCCCTACAGAACGATGCCAACAGGGCCGGCGGAACATTATAATGACCAAAGTCACACCGGAGAACGAGCAACTCTTCTAGGGTTTTTGAGTTCAAGAAAATAGTCTGACCTACAATAATGTCTCAGGTCTTTATGGCGCGTGTTATCACTTGAATTTAGTGGACTAAGATATTTTGGAAATAAGGACTTGATTTGATCGAGTGTGGGGATGCTGTCGCATTCAATGTGAGCACATTTAACAGCAGGTGTCTATCCTGCTATGTGAGTCCTGAACACTCAAGACCTCTAAACACACACACACACACACACACACACACTGAAGAATTAGTTATGCTGCACATGAAACATCCCACATTGGGGGTTTAGAGATGTGATCGAAAGGATTTAAGATGCTGTCCCTGAGTTCTCTTTCAGTCTGGTCAGGGACCTTTTTTAAAAATGCAACTTTTTCTCATTTCCTTACTGCACACTCAGACTGATAAAATAAAGGAGAGGAGAAAGAAGCTGAATTTTCACCAAGATCTTGCATTGATGATGGTAGAGTCTGACCACTGCACAAAGCCTTCTCCAGCACATCCCAAAGATTCTCAATGGGGTTCAGGTCTGGACTCTGTGGTGGCCAATCCATGTGTGAAAATGATGTCTCATGCTCCCTGAACCACTCTTTCACTATTTGAGGCCGATGAATCCTGGCATTGACATCTTGGAATATGCCCGTGCCATCAGGGAAGAACACATCCATTGATGGAATAACCTGGCCATTCAGTATATTCAGGTAGTCAGCTGACCTCATTCTTGGAGCACATCCTGTTGCTGAACCTAGACCTGACCAACTGCAGCAACCCCAGATCATAGCCCTGCCCCCACAGGCTTGTACAGTAGGCACTAGGCATGATGGGTGCATCACTTCATCTGCCTCTCTTCTTACCCTGATGCACCATCACTCTGGAACAGGGTCCATCTGGACTCATCACACCAGTCTTAATAATGCGTTGGACAGTTCTGAACCCAGTTTTAGTCGTTTCTGCAATCTCCTTAGATGTTTTCTCTGATGCATGCCAATGATGTGACCCTTCTCAAACAGACTAACATCTTTTCCACGACCACCAGATGAGTCTTTCCTCATGGTTGGTTAAGAAATGAGAAGCAGCTCATTGCACCAGTTGGGGTTAAATAACTTGTTACCAGCTGAAAGATAATCGCCCATGCAGTAATTATCCAATGGGAGGCTCCTATCTGTTTGCTTAGTTAAATCCAGGTGGTGACCTTTTTTGGGCCAGGCAGTGTATACTATATTTCAGTCCAGTTATAAAACACTGCTGGTTTGGGGTAAATTAAACAAACAAACCTGTATTATTTATTTATGTTGTGAAAAAGCAGAGCTGTGACAGGAAACATCCACTGGCTTCAGACCACAGCTACAGCTGTTCCACCCGGCTGTGTGGGCTGAAGTTTTCTTTGTTGTTGTTTGGACTTCATCTGTGTTCGACCTAATGATGCTGCTACAATTATTCACTGTTCCCGTTATGTAACACGGGAACATAACAGAGCCACGCTGAACCTGAGCCTCATGGTGTTTCTGTTAGAAAACACGTTTTAACAATACACGGATCACAGCTGTGTAACCGTAGCAACCATTTCAACGCCATATTGCTGGAGGTGTGAACACACTCATCATGTGACAAGTCAACGTATGAACCAGAGTAATATCAGAAGGCTCCCTAGCGTTCCTGACAGCATTTTTGGAAAAATATAGCCTCAAAATGTCTCCACATGCTACTGGACAACAAGCAACATGACGTACTCACTGCTACGGATGTCAGTCAACGCCGTTGAAGAAGACGCAAATACATCCTTTTTCTAAATAAAGGAATTAAGTACCTCTATCTGCTCATGACGCAAAGAAAAGCCCAAATCTAAATGGTCCAAAGATGATGCCAAAGCCGTTTCAAACAAGTCGTTGCCATCTTAGTTTGGCTCAGTCACACTAACATCCCACCCAACAAACAGAGCGAGCGCTGTGATTGGACCACCAAACAGAGCGAGCACTGTGATTGGACCACCAAACAGATCGAGCACTGTGATTGGACCACCAAACAGAGCGAGCACTGTGATTAGACCCGCACCAGACTGTCCGGGCTGTGGAGGTTCCAGTGGATCGAGACTAAACCGACATGCAGAGCAAAATCATTTCGCTTCGGCAACTGGTGATCCAGATTTCTAGGCTAGGAAAAATATTTAAGGAAATTAAAATTGTGTGGCCTTAAAGGTTTGTTGTTCTTAGAGGTAAAAGTGTTTTTTTGGTATAATTTCATAAACGTATCAACAAAAGTCTGTTTTAAACAGCATTAAACTCGTGAAATATAGTTGAAACAAATTTTATGGCAAGTTTTTTTATTATTTTTATAATCTAAATAGTTGAATCTTTGACCTTCTTGTATCATACAAATATTACTTATATCAATTTCATTCTGTTACTTGTTTATTAGTGTCCAATTAATGAAATGTTACTCAAAAAACAACATTTTAGCTCTTTTTTCAAACATTGTGCTTTTCATGTTGCAGATTCTTGATGCATTGATCAATAGACCATTCTTTATAATATAGGTGACCTAAGCTTCAACAGGTCACTAACAAATTACAAACCCTCTATATCTCATTGGTGTTTGGGTTATATTAATGAACTCAACTACATTTTTTTTAACTCAACTCAATTTTATTCAGTCATCAAAGTAATTCATGTAGACATTATATATTAATATAATTATAGTTATATTAATGAACGCTTTGCTAGTTTCATTGTCAACCTTTTAAACCTGCAGTGATTGATGGTTCATAAACATTCTTTTCTCAAACAGAACCACCAGTAAAATCGACTGTAATCCAACACCAACATGTCTGACATTAGTTCTTTGATCATTAACTTCAACACGTTTTACTGGTATTATCAAAATGATAATGATTTTATATTAGTAAGTATGGTTCTAATTTCATGCAAGATGCTAAACATGTGTAACACAGCCATGTGCAGCATCACCACGCACCACTATCCTCATAATAAACACGAAACAGGATCATCACTCTGACAGTAATGAAAATCACAGAAGCTTAAATTTACAACAAATCTGTTAATGAATCCCATTAGATTCCACAGATGTTTCCTATAGGGAGTGGATGAGTATATTTATTATTTTCTGGATGACTGGAAGAAATGAAATTTTTAATTTAGTTGCAAATCTGTTTCCTTGTAGCATCCTTAAGCTGTCGCCGCCTTTCAAATCTGTCAGAAATCACTGTGGAAAATAATTCTATTCAGACTAAATTGACCATTTTAGATTTAGTTAAACAATGATATGGTCAGATTTGGGTTCAGCTATGTTTGGGTCAAACCCATCAATATATAGTCTCGATCAAAAGTTTAAGACCACTTGAAAAATGGTTAAAAATTATATTTTGCATGGTTGGATCTTAACAAGGTTCCAAGTAGAGCTTCAGCATGCAACAAGAAGGAATGGGAGTGAGGCAAAATGTTTTCTGAGCAGCAAATTATTTATTTATTATAGCAACACTTAAACTGAAACAAGCTGTTTTACAGCTGATCCACACCTCCAAAACATAAAAAATCGGGAATCTACCCAAAACAGAGATTTGTTCCAAACATGAACTCAGTAATAAGTAACTCAACCGTTATTGTTCATCACTTCAAAAAATTTATTGCAGCATGCTTGATGCAAGTGTTTCAAAATGTGCAAAATTTGATTTACAGCCATTTTTCAAGGGGTCTTTAACATTTGATTGGGACTGTTTGTGAAGATGAATTAAGCAATTCCATAAATTTCCTTTCTTCAAAAGTGAAGCCAAAACATCACATTTACAAATGCTGCCATGTTGAATCTGACTTCTAGGTCAAGTTCCTCTGTTAAAGGAACCATATGTAAGAATATTACAGTGAAATAATCACCAAAGGTTACATTTAAACAGATTTCTGTCTCAGACCACAGCGGGGTGGTCTGTTTTCTCCTTTAAAAATAGCCAAAGAGGGACGTAGTCTTTGTTTACAGTCTGTGACCCTGCTGGGTTGCTGAGTCAGCGCCAAGGTGGCGCTGCAGTGCCGGCGTATGTAATTCTACGCCGGCTGGCAAAACACAGCAGTGTTTTGTAAAGAACCTAAGCCAGGAGTGGCCCAGAAGTTATTTCTTGTACCCCTAAGAAGCCACAGAGTCTTTTTGTTTTACTCTAATATCGCTAAAGGCTAGAGGGTTTATTTGTCTGTTGGATTTCGTTTAGCTTATTACAGCAATTCTCAATATTGTGATTCTGAAAACCCTAAACTTAAGTTATCTTAAGATGATTCATCCTTAAAATTTACTTTAAAAATGATAACCAATGACATATGTTGTTAGCCTAGAAATCTAGACAAACAATAGGAGTAGCAAAATAATTTTCTCTGCAGGTGCATGTATTTACATAGGGTGGCTTGCCAGGCTTGCCAGGTTTTGCCATAACAGCTGTGCAAGTTTGGGTACCACTGCATTAATAATGAATATCCTCCATCCCAAAATATCTTCATAACACCAATGAACCCTCAGGTAGAGTCTGAGCTAAAGTAGAGCTGGAAACAGACGCAGGGCTCATCACTGATGACTCCAGTAGCACCTCAAGCACACAGCACGCACACGGGACAAACATCATGACTAGACCACAGCACACACACGTGGTGTGTGTGGTTTGGAAATCAACCAAAGGCATTCAGTTAGAAGAGGACTGGTTGTTTTGTGTGTCAGTCTGTTTCAAATAGAATAGACCACTTCATCAGCTCTAAATAAGAGCCAATTAGATGACAAAGGAGTCATAAATATGAGGCATGTCCTGGATGAACAAGAGCCGTGGAAACAAGAAACAGGTTTTTGCAACAATTCACACTGTTCTGTACAACATGTGTGTTTGTAGGGGGGGGGGGGGGGGGGGGACGGTGAATCAGTAGTCCACTACAAGTGAATAATTCAACCCAGCTATAGTTGTTATTAATGTGATTCATGTTCTGTATGCTGAGAGTTCACTCAATTCATTTTGCATTCCGCAGAGGATTTTTCCTCCTGCTGTCCAGATTCCTTAATGGATGACTTCTAAACTTGTAAAACCATTTAGCGCTGCAGGTACGGAGCTGTAATAATCCTAAAGTGACTGTGCGTCTCTCTGGGATGTGCTCACACTCAAATGAGCACATTATATAAAGGTAAACGTGAGAAATTTAGACCTGCCATCAAAAGTGTGACGTTCACAGACTTGCCTCTTTGCACATGGGTGTCTTTTTTTTTTTTTTTTTTGCATCTCTGCTGATCGTTTTTCGCAGAATTAAAGCCTCAGAAGGGAAAGTCGCTCTTCGTTTCCACACAGTAGAAAATGCATCAGAAATGTCATTTGCACAGATTGCATGTGTTGAATTTGTACACACTGATAACTTGTCAGTACAAATATGTGTTAGGCGTCTTTATTTGGGAGTGAGATGAAAGTGGGAAATCCACGGGGATGAAAAGGAACTGGCATGGAATTAAGATCTGCAGTCAGATTTAAACAGAGAACACTGCAGTCATAAAGCTGTTTAACCAAACGGCACCAGACGTCTCACTTCCATAAATGTCACAGTTCATTTCAGTAGCAGTGGCGTGTCCAGGCCCTTTAAAGTGGGGTGGCCTAGGCGGCGGTGGTGGGGGCTCATAAAATCATTCATTTATTTTGCATTCTAGTGAATTTGTGAGCTCCACATTTTACCATTTTTCTTCTTCTTTGAACTATTTTGTGGTGGTAGAGCGACTTCTTGATGCATTACCGCCACCAACTGGAGTGGAGTCAGACCAGGCCTCTACTGTTACTATTTATGTCAATATGAAAAATAATAAAGAATATTAATAATACAGAAATGTTCTGTAGGTCTGGGGCTAGAAACCAATATCAAAGGTGCATGCTGCCACCTACTGTTTTGGGGAATATAAATCCAAGACTTTTGTGGACAATGTAAAATAAACTTAAAGGTCCTATGTGGGATATTCATAGAAATCATGGTAAAAATGGCGACGCTTTAGCGCCATGCAGTTCAAAGTAAGTATTGCAGCTACGGTGGCCCACTCAAAAAGGCAACAACTCCAGCGTTCACTCCAGCCATCTGGTTCGTTTTTTTATAAAAAGCATGAGATTGATTTATTTCCAATCTCTGTAGCCTAACCCACACAAAGCATATTTTAAGATAAAAATATGTAGCCTGGCAAGCCATCCTATATATGTGAATATATAGTCTGGCCACGAACCATTGACGGCCCTCAGTCGTGAGGCGGGATCTACGCTTGTCTTTCAAAATGTCAGCACGCAATTGGATAGCGCTAGGACCAATCAGAGTAACGAACAACGTGACGTAATCACAGCGATGGAAAAGCGGGAGGCAGCAATGGCGTCTAACATCAATGATTTCTGTCATTTTTGTATAAAAACATGTGAATATCAGGTGTACTGGGACATTGCACTACTTTGTTTGATAAAAATAAGAAGCCGCTAAGTATAGCCGACAGACTTACGCACGTTGGAGTCTAAATAATCCAATGTTGATGACAAAGCTGTTTCAAACAAACGTGGTTCCTGCGTTGCCGCCATGTTGTTTGGGTTCGCGGCCGCAGCTCTGACGTCATCGGCTACTCCCGCTCTGTGATTGGCCCAAAATATAGAGCGCTGTGATTGGCCCAACCAAAACTATAGCGAGCTGTGATTGGACAGCCACAGCAGCGGATCAGGCTGCGAAGTTTCCAATGAAGCGTGCCTAGACCAAACTCTGCAAAGCAAGAATTTGGTCTAGTTCACTAGGCTAAAAAATATGTGTAATTAAAGAAAATTTTGATTTATTAAAGGTGTGCAGCGTTTCTGCTAAATCCACAATAGAAATGACGTTTTGCAGCAGGAAAAGCTCAGTGGAGGCAGATTTCATCTGCGAAGGCTCCGTTCCAGCCCCTGTGAGCCTTGACAGAAGCTGCACCTAACAAGAAAGTGGTAACCAGCTCCCTATACGGAATGGCGTCGTTTTTATCAGGGCTAATTACTCCTGCTCCTCTACTGATATGAAAAGCTGCAAAATGTCCATTGTAAAAAAAATAAAAAGGTATATTGTGAATATTAGAACATTATTAAATAATTTAATTACGCCTTTGTTGCATAGGATAGTGCCTGAGAGATATTTTCACACGTCTGATGGTCTTTGACTGACTCAGTTTACCACAGCTTTGCTGTTTTTCTCATTCAACGTGCAAAAGTGTCCTTGAACAAAACACCAAACCTCATATTTCTGAGTGTGTTAAAGTAAGTGTGAGGGAACATTTCTAATGTGGCTTGGGTTGTAAAAGTGCTTTAACTGGTCAACAATGAAAACACGTTTTATAAAAATCAGTAGACTTTTAATTAATAAAACAATGCAGGCATTTTAAAGAATAACGACGCTGGCTAAGAGGAATCTAATTAGGCAAGAGGTATAATATCACAGAGGGAAAAGTTTTAAACCACCTCCTAATTTCTTTGCTTCCAGAAAGCCAGACCTTCCTGTAATCTGATAAAGTGGTCTTGATCAATAGTTCGCCAGACTTTCTGGAGGTTTTTCTGAAGGCTCTGACCATTACAGCAACTATTCTGCAGCGTGTGCTTAAAAAATCAGGAAAGTGGACAAGTGGGAGACAAAAGGAGAAGAGTTAGGCCAAAGTTTGGAGCCAGTAGCTTTTTGAAAGTCTCTTAGTTGGGGCTAAAATTCTGTTTGATGAGTCAAACTGCTGTTTGTTTTTTATGATTTTTCATAAAGTCAACTAAAGAAGCCAGTTGTGTCTTTGTGGCAGGCTGCTTATAGGTCAGCGTTAAGTGGCTACACAGAAAAAGAAGTTCCTCTGAGAATGCTCAGGGATGAAAATGAGTGGAAAAGCCAAAGAAAGCCTAAAGAACTGTTGATCAAAGCAGATTTATGGTGCAGTGTTTCTACGTTGGTCATGTGATGGACAGCCAACCTGTCCAGGATGTACCTGATCTCTGACTCAATAACAGAAAATGTTATACTTTCTTTTTTACAGTGACTGTTATGTGGCGGGCTGCATGAGAAGGTCTCAGGAAGAACTTTGGCGCCATCTGCTGGTGATGAAAAACTTTCAACTTATGCATTTTTAGATTTATCTGCTCATTGCTGTCATTTCTCATAAAAAAAACTTTCATTTTCTCATCTTTTGCTTCAACAATTGAGTTAAGGTCTACACTTGCATTTCTGATAATCATCTTTAATTAACTCTGAGGCGCATTTCACATATGTTTTTTTCCTCAACACACTATTCTAATTCCCTTTTGTTAATGAGAGGCATCTCCTCAGCTTTCCGGCAGCGTTTTACAGTTTTAGGAAAATTTGAAACAAGACGTAACTTGTAGAGTTTGAACTGATTTTGTTCTGATCTGTTTTATGTTTTCATAGCTTGCAGGCAGCATGCTCAGAATCAGACAGGTTCCAACTGAAACCCAGTTCGAGGCTTTACTAAAGCATTTGCTTGTGTTTGGATCCATTTACTGATTAATTTATCTAGTCATTATTTATCAGTACAAACAAACGCTATCGTAGCACAATACTCAGTCAGGGAACAGCTGTGATGTGCCCACTCACTGGAGAACTTTGCCCATCACAAGTGATCTTTATCTTCATTTCCTCAAAGTTTATTGCGTTTTTAGAAACAGCAGATTGATCCTCCTCTTCCTCCCACGTGCTGATTACTAAGTTTTATCACTTTTTGAACCTACGTTCCTCTGTCACAAAGCCCAGTAATTCATCTGCTGTCCCTGTGTTGTGCTGGTGTCCTGCTTTATGGAGCTAACTTCATTTTAGGTTGTATTTATTATTTCCAGGTTTAGCAGCCTGGAGGGCTCGTTATGTTAGATGAAGCCGTATGATTCGTCTCTAAGATCAATGCCAGTGCACTTTGAGACCATTTGGAGTCACGATGACACAAAGAGGGTAGATCAGTCAGTAAAATGACAGCATCGCTCAAGTTAAAGGGATGATTCGCTCAAAGGCATTTAAATTATTTTACACATCAAAACAGAGGAGATCAATGCTCTTCGGCATAAACATATCTCATTTTTACATCTTGATTAATTTACAAATGGGTAAATCTGAATTGTTCTTGTCTAGAAATAATTAAAGGCCTCACAATTCTTGGAGGAATGCATATCACCCACTGTTTCATGAGCTGGAGTTTTAATATCCAAGTGATGGAGGAATAGACATTAAAGACCCACTCCAATGAAAATCGTGGTTTTTCTGTTTTTAACATGTTCTTGAGGCATGTTTCTTGTGCTACAGGACATATCTAAAGAAATTTAAGCTTAAAATTACATTTCTAAGTATTTCTGCATTCAAATTGCTGTGAATCAGTAGCAGACGAAAAAATGCAGCCTAAAACTGACTGGGTTTGTGATGTCACAAAGCCACTGGGCGGAGCACAAACCCCACTCCGCTCTGCCCCCTCAGGCTCTGAGGAGTAGAGAAGAAGATGGAGGGGTCCGCCACGCCAACAGCTCCGCCCACAACCCAGAGGTAAATTTTTAACGAGCTACTGCAACTATGTAGAAACTAAAGTACTAGGAAGCGGTACTAAAAATGGCATACTTATAGTTTAAAGACCACTGAGAACTGTTTAAAACAGCTAAAAAGATGATCGGAGTGGGTCTTTAATAAATTATTATGCTCAGTAAGACAATATTGCAAGATCTCAAGTGAGCTGTTAAAACCTGGAGTATGTGTTAAAAAAGAATAAAGCTACACAGGCTATCAGAAATGCCAAAGTCTCTCATTTTAAAGAAAAACTCACTGCAAGTGGCACTGATGCTAAGGCTTTCTGGAAAACGGTCAAGGTAATAGAAAATAAAATTTCTTCCCCTAATTTACCAGCCTCCATGATATTTGATGGCATTGTTATTACTGAAAAGCACAGAATGGCCTCACTTCTAAACCATCACTTTGTTAATGTAACTCAAAAACTGTCAACATCAAAACAAGATCAAGTCCCCATAGACACAAGCACAGCAGAGCCTTCTCCATCAAGCCACAGTGGTTTTTCCTTCACACCCCTGTCCATTTCTGAAGTCCAGGATGAACTCATTAGGCTGGACACAAATAAATCTGCCGGCCTTGATGGTCTTGATCCCATTTTCTTAAAGGCTGCTGCCCACATTATTGCCCCTCCTGTCACAAGACTCTTTAACATGTCCCTACAACTGTGTGAGTTGCCCTCTGACTGGAAATTAGCCAGAATTATTCCCCTTTTTAAAGGTGGTTCTGCATCTGACCCAAACTGCTATCGCCCAATTTCCATCCTACCATGTCTTGCTAAGGTTTTTGAGAAGCTTGTTCAGCTACAGTTAAATGAGTTTCTGGATAAAAATCATAAACTGCCTGACGTTCAATCTGGTTTTCAGACAGAACATGGGTGTATAACAGCCACCACAAAGGTACTAGATGACGTAATTACAGCATTAGATAGTAAGCAGGTCTGTATCGCTACCTTTATAGACCTTTCCAAGGCCTTTGACTCTGTTGATCACAGCATCCTTTTACAAAGGCTGTCCAATATCGGTCTGTCCACCTCCAGCTGTAAATGGTTTGCTAGTTATCTCACTAACCGTGTCCAGCAATTAAAGGCGGAGGACATTATGTCAGATCCACTGATTGTCTCTAAAGGTGTGCCTCAAGGCTCCATTCTGGGCCCAACGCTTTTTTCTATCTATATCAATAATATAGCCGAGGCTGCTGGCACCTCCCGGATTCACGTCTATGCAGATGACACCATTCTGTACACAAGTGGTCCCTCTCCCCAATCTGTGGCTTCCAGTCTTCAACTCAGCTTAGCCTCTATATAGCAGTTTTTTTATAATCTCCACCTCTGTTTGAACACCACTAAGACCAAGTGCATGCTATTCAGCCGAAAACCCGTTGCCTCAATTCCCCCCACAATCACTTGTATGAACGGTGTGGTTCTGGAATATGTCAAAACTTATAAATATCTAGGCATTTGGTTGGATTCCTCTCTTTCATTCACCACACACATCAATAACCTTCGGACAAAAGTCAAAGCCAGACTGGCCATTCTATTCCGCAATAAAGCTTCTTTTACTCATGCCTCCAAACGCACCCTTGTTAAGACTACTGTATTGCCAATTTTGGATTATGGCGACATTATATATAGAATAGCACCAAATACGACCCTAAAAAAACTTGACACACTTTATCATTCAGCCATCCATTTTGCCACTAATGCACCCTTTCATACCCATCATTGTGATCTGTATAAACTGGTGGGCTGGCCCTCGCTCCACACCCGGCGCCTCCATCATTGGGTTCTCTTCATATACAAGACAATCCTGGGAAAGACACCTCTCTACCTTTCATCTCTTCTTCATGCCACTCATAACACTTACCAAACAAGATCAAGTAACATTATAAAGTTTAACACCCCCCCAACATCTACCACCTTTGGACGTAATGCCTTTCATTTTGCAGCAGCACACAACTGGAATACATTCCAGAACACCCTCAAACTCACATCCTTCATCCCAATCTCCAAATTCAAGCAGACCATCCAAAATACAATAGTTGACTGTTGTTCATGCTGACAATCTGGATACTACATATAAAAGCTCTTTTATTTATTTATTTTTTAATATTTTATACTTACTTTTTTAATGTAAATGTTTGTGCTATGTTTTATATTGTATGCATTCACTGTTTTACTTATTTATGCAGCCTGTTGGCCAGGTCATGTTTGTAAATGAGAAGTGGTTCTCAAACAGTTCACCTGGATAAATAAAGGTTAAATAAAAAAAAAATAAAAAAAATTCACAGTTCTACAGGTGAAACTCAAAAAATTAGAATATGGTACAAAAGTTAATTTAATTCCACTTAAAAGGTAAAACTAATTTATGAGATAGACTCATTCCATGCAAAGCCAGATATTTCAAGCCTTTATTTGTTATAATTGAGATGATTATGGCTTACAGCGGATGAAAACCCCACATTCTAAATCTCAGACTATTAGAATATTGTGAAAAGGTTCAATATTCTAGACTCAAAGTGTCACACTCTAATCACCTAATGAATCCAAAGCACCTGCAAAGGGTTCATGAGCCTTTAGATGGTCTCTCAGTCTATAATGAATTACTGAAATAAATTAACTTTTACATCATATTCTCAGTTTTCGATTTTCACCTGTATTTTCAATGTTAGCTCAAAAACTTAAACATTTAGCTTTCCTGTTTGCAAAGATCCATCAACCGTAGCGGCCATCTTGCACTCCAAGGGTTAATCAGTTGTAGATTTGCATCTAATGATTACTTTCTGAGAGTTCCAATAAAATCTGCCCAGTGTTTCATGAGACACTTTGCTAACAGAAAAGAAAAGGCAGACAAAGGTAAGTTTTACTTTAGTAATTGTTATTTTCCTTTTGGCTGCGGGCCGTAAAAGCCGAAAACATCTTCCTGTAAGATGGAATTCAAATTATCCTAAAAGGGAACTGCCAAGTTGGAAACAAAAGCCACTCTTTTGTTTACCTATAAACATAAATTCAATTTACATTTGCAGCAAACCAAACATTTTAGAGTTTACATAAAGGTTTGAGTTCTGCATCTGTCTGCTTAATTTCAGACGTCCAAATGAGGTTCAAACAGCAACAGATAAAAGCAAAAGGAATCAAATCAAACCAGGATCATGTTAACCAGCTTAACGCCTCCTCTGATTGGATCAGGAATGTTTATTCCAGGATACAGAGCTGATTTCTGCTGACTACACATTTCTGGTTTAATTAACTTGGAGTGTGTGCTGTGAGACAACTGGCTTCGCTTTGCTTCTGATGAAAGATTGATGCTCCACAAAGAGAGGAGGAAGCAAACAGTGCAAGCACAAACAGAGGTTTAATAAGCGTCTCTGACTGACAGAGAAAATTGTCAAGTAAACACGCTGAGACATGCATCTTTGAGAGTGATGCAATCTGCAAAGATTAGACTGAATACCTGGAATGAGAGATATGCAGGATGTCTCGGGAAGTGCAGCAAGGAGCAAACACAGCTGAGTGAATAAATTAAACATTTAATATTTCCTATCAACTGCATCAGCACCATCATTTTTCTTTTTAATTTGTCTATTTGATGTAATTACAGGATTATCTTTTGCTTTTAATGTTCATAGAGAATATCAATGCAGAAAAAAAACTGCAGACATGACAGGGAGCAATGAGGTCAAATGTTCTGCAGTTTCGTCAAACAGGTTTGCAACGAGGAATGTGGCATTTTTAACATTTAGGCACTGTTTGTGCTGAACACATGTGGGTTATTTTACAACAAAACACAAAGTCAATGCAAGCAGGCAGACAGACTGGATATGCAGGTCAATTCACGTCACAAGTCGATGGAAATGCACCGAGTCACCTCCAGCTGGTTAATAATAACAGGCTGTCCTTACACGATAGAAATGTGAAACATTGAATAAGTGTTTTTAAAGTAACAATAGATCGTTTTTAAAACTTTAAGCTAGAGCTTTAACATTGATCTCAGTGATTGTTGAGTTAAAACTTAACCAGTTTCATTTTTGACACCCCTCTGCAGCCCTCTGCTGACCAAAAACTACACTTGACAGTCTTGTGGAGCGGGTAGGTGTTCTAGGGGGCGCTCTTATACCTGCTTTATGGCTGTTCACTGTAATGCTAGCTGTCAGCATTTTCAGTTCTCCAGTCATCAATAAAAAGCCCAAGAAGAAGAAAAAAAAGAAGTTTGCTTCTTCTGTTGGCATCATGGTGGAGCCAGGAAGTAAAAGTAAAAGAGTAATGTCTTTGGACTTGAAGCAAAAAGCTAAAACCAGAGTAAACATCAGCGCAGCCTACACTAGTTTGAGGGAGCTAAAGGAGGCTACAAAATCACGGGCTGATGGTGACCTGGCTTTGTTGCTACTGGACTTGTAAGTAATAATACTTTTGTCCAACAGTGTGGATCTTTTAACTTCGTGGTTTATTTTAGTATTAGTTGGCTCGTTGTTAGCACTAGCTACAGCAGGCTACTGCAGGGTTGTTTACAACAGTTGTAATTTCCACTTTCAACCAGTAGGGTGGAAAAGCAGGAAACTGCTCTGTTACTTTAAAAATAATGCATCACAAAAGTGTTTTTATGTTTAAGATCTTTCTGAATTATCTTCATGACAGCAAAATTTAAAATTGTTTATATCTTTCAAAAAGGAGACACAAAGTTGTTACCTGTCTAATTTCACCCTGCACTCCTTTTTTGGCAGGAAGTGACTCATGCTGTCAGATCCATGGGAACATAAAAACAGTGTCCTATTCCCTATAATAGGTATGATTCACAGGCATTCCCACAGGCGTTCGAATTAAACTGTTGCTTCACTGGAAACAAAAGACAACATCAAACATTCATGACGAGCCGCTCTGAATGAAACGAGCATTTTGTTTTTATAGAGGAAATACAAGAAGCATAAGGTAAAAGATAGGAGAAAAAAGTAATTAAAACATCTTTGGTGTCACATCACATGTATATATTACAGCATAAATTACATTACAGATGGGTGTTTTAATCAAATATATCAGCAGATTCAAACTTCTATGAAAAATGTGGTTCTAAGTGCACCATAGAAAACAAAATTACACTAAATTTGAAACCACATCATTTAGAGAATTAAAATGTTCTCACAATGATGAATTCAGAATATAAAATACCATATTTTTCCCTTTTGCTTCCCACGTGCTGAGAAATGATATGCTCACTGATCATATGTTACATATGTATACTGATCAAATGATCACTGATGTGTCAAAGTATTTAAAAAAGCAGATCATGTGACGTGAAAGCAGATCTTGCAGGGAGTCTTTTCTCTTGTCGTCTTTTACACATTCAAATATACACTGCACAAATAAAAAATTTCTTCATGAACAAAAATGTTTTGGTAACACTTTACAATAAGGGTCCCTTTATTAACATTACTTAGTGCATTGTTAAGCATTAATAAACAAAAGGATCCCTTTATTAACGTTACCATTATTGTTAAATGACCTTAAGGTTAGGACAAAGGGCCGGGGGGGTGTCTGCTTAGAAATGCATTACTTGATATATTTAAGCAGTTGTTAATACTTTAATAGTTTATTAATGCTTAATAATGCACTAATTAACGTAAAGGTACCCTTATTGTATAATGTTACCATTTTTTTACCATATGATAACACAAATGCAATTTACATAGTATTTGATGATTTTTATATAACTTTTTTGTATTTTTGTGTGTGCACTGACTGACTGACTCAGCATTAGTAATATTTGTGTGATGATTTCAGACCCAGCCTGCAGCCTACTGCCATCTGATTACTAATATCTGCTGGCACACAGTCATACCAGCCTCTAGTCACAGGCTGAGTTCAACCTCCACATTTTACTGAGAAAATTCATTTTTAACAGCTGATCAAATACCATTTTTGCAAACTTCTTCAGCATTTTATTTATTATAAACATTACCCTGAAGTCTTTGTGTCTGGACCTGTTAGTTATTGAGAAACTGAACCGTTTTCTTGTAACTTGCCTTGTTTATCTGTCCTAGCGTATCTCAGAAACACAAAGAACAATCCCTCCCCTGTCGAAGTTGCGAAAGCATTTTGTTGCGAAACGAGACTTTCCGCACGTGACGTCGCCGGGGCGCGTGACGTTTCGGACGGCCTTCGGTACAAAAGCTGCGTGCGCGCGCGTGACGTACAGAAACAGCCAGCCGTCTTTCTTCCCTACAGAGAAGCTCTATCCTGTCGCTGACACTCTAAAAAGTACTTAAAACTGAGAGAAGCAACGGCAGGCTGTTGAGTAATTATTTTCATTTCACCTTTATTTTTTATTTCTTGGCTGACAAGACAACATTTAAGCTGACGTTCCTTTTGTAAAGGTAAGACGTGTCGGTGTTTCTTCTCCCCGTCTAGCTAGCTAACGTTAAGCAACCTAGCAGTCGAGAGGGAAGTTCATCGAGGTTATCTAGTTTATGAAAAAACCCAAAAATGGATGTGCTAGTTAAATTGCTGTAGACTTACTTAATCTTGTGAAATTGTATGATAAACTGGTCGCAGAGCATTTTTAAGCAGTTAGCTCACTGGTAGCTTCGAGAACAAAAGCCCCAAGATGTCGCTGTGAGAACATCCGGTGTTTAAACAAAGACCCCATAAAAAAAACAAGCTAATGGCATTTTCCGTTTGAGTTCATCACTGACATGTATTGTTTTATTATCTTCGTTCTGCTTTTATTGCGTTTTTATGACAAATAAAATCGAAACAAGATGTTGATCTAGTATGTCGTAGCTGAAAATGGAGCATATTAGGGAACGTACACCTGAGTACATGATGTACGTTCATGGAGCGATTGTTCCTTTATGTGGTATCGAGGTGTCATTGGTGTATCAGTATCTTTGGGGTTAAAATTTATCCAGCTTTAATCAGAATAACCATGAAAACCCGTTTAACATCTCGAACAGCTATTTCTCTTATCTGTCAATTTGATTAAGATTAACTCATGGATCAAGTAATCACTGGTTATTGGGATGTTTATGAGTACATTGTGCGTCGTTTGGAGTTTGGTATTTGTTTACTGTAAAGAGAAGAGAGCTGGTTCAAATACGTAATCGTCTCCCTTTGTGCCAGTTTCATGCTAAGTTAGCATGTTAGCTCACCTACTGCCCTACTTTACACGTGTCGGCGTTCATGTGCTTGATGGTTTGGTTGTAATCCCATCCACTACGTTTTAACAAAAGTCAGGGATCTAGTTGGCACTTAATAAAAACGTTTGGATTTAATAGGGTATTTTCAAGTCTTGTATGCAAGACAGCTTTGTTTTTACAGCCCATTTTCTACACTGGGGCAATTCTATGTACTCTTCAGGTGCAAAAAACCTGAAAACGCATAACGGTGCCATTTAAAATGCACAAATAAATTGGATAAAAAGACAAAGTTGGCACACTTACATTTACTTTTGAGACAGGTGAACAAATCGTGCTGGAAATTTTTAAAACTCCCCTTGATGGTACTTCAATTTGAATATATTTCAATTTTACAGGGTTCATGCATTTTGCCAAAATAAAATGTTTGATGGCTGTGTTTTTATGTGCCTATACACCTGGCTAACCTTCTTCTTGTGTCTCTATCCCAGGTCGTTTTTCCAGCCCCAATCTTTGAACTTGATTCTTTTCTAATATTTTTTGTCAAGCCGCCAAAGTGGAGAGTGTCGTTGCACCAGGGGGACCTTCTCGTTTCAGGTATTCATCACCACCTCAAGCTTCTCCTCTTTGTGTTTGAATTTGCTGAAATGCATTTCTCTAATTATAAGTATTATTTCTTTTTCATCCACAGTGTGGGGGGAGGAGGTGGGGGTGCACATCAGCACTATCCCAAGACTGTCTGCAACGGGTAATTGTCTACATCCTTTCAACGCTTTCCTGCTGACATTTGGGGTTGTTATAGTATGGGAAAGATTTTGATCGCAACTATTTTTGCAACTTATAAAATCAGATTATTTAATGTTATTACTCACTGAGTTATGAAACCAAATCCAGAGTAGACCATTTAGGGACTGTAGGCACAGTTTTGTTTTAGTAGGCGGTGTAGTGATGCCGTTTCATGCTGCATAAACCATAAAACAAAAATAGCATTTCTTTGTGCTAGAAAGTCTGAAGTGTTGAACATACTGTTTTTGTTCTCTTCAGGCACAAACCTTTAGGCTTGAGCTGCTTAAAACTTTCTTCTTTTTTTTTTTTTTTTTTTACTTGTGGTCAATGTGGTCAAACAGCACTGATGCATAGACGAGCTATAATAGGAGTATCAGTGGTTGAATGTTTGGAAACAAATGCATAGAGATCATACAACAAGCTGAATAATTGAGAGGGCACATATTTGGTGTATTAAATCATAGCAGACCATTGTGAACCTGGTTTTACAGGTTTAACCCTGTAACATGAAGCTGATTGTTTTCCTGACGTCGATTGTTTCGTTTTGTGGTGCTGAGGATGTTTTTGTTCTTGCAGCGAGTTCCTGGGGAAAACCCCAGGTCCAGGCGTTCAGAGATGGATTCCTTCTCGAAGCACTAGACGAGATGTCTGCTCCTCCACTGAGAAAGAACAACACGATGCAATCTTCAGAAAAGTGAGAGGGTGAGTTTCCATTTCAACTCGTTCACCATCAAGTTGCACACTTGCTATTGAAGAAACGTTTTATTTTAGTTTGTAAATACGTTAACCTTTCTGTTGTCTCTTTTTTTATCAGCATACTCAATAAGCTGACCCCTGAGAAGTTTGACAAACTGTGTCTGGAACTCCTCAATGTGGGCGTGGATTCAAAACACGTCCTAAAGGGAATCGTCCTTTTGGTGAGTGTTTGTATAAATTGAAGTTGTATTTCTGAAATTTGATTCAAACCATTTAATGTGATGGTTTGGTTTCTTTCTAGATTGTTGACAAATCCCTTGAGGAGCCCAAGTACAGCCAGCTTTATGCACGACTATGTCTCCGCTTGGCAGATGATGCACCAGACTTTGATGCCATCGCAGAAGACCAACCACCAAACAAGCAAAATTCTGTAAGTTTTGTGACCATTGGTTTAAAGTCCCAAGTCATCATCACACACTGGTGAAATTACATCTCTGCATTTGACCCATCCCCGTGGTGGGGAGCGGTGAGCTGCAGCTGTGGCCGCGCTCAGGAACTATTTGGTGGTTTAACCCCCCAATCCAACCCCTTAATGCTGAGTGTCAAGCGAGGAGGCATTGGGTCCCATTTTTTCATAGTCTTTGGTATGACCCGACCGGGATTTGAACCCCGATCTCCCAGTCCCAGGGCGGACACTCTACCACTAGGCCACCGAAGCTGGTGCTTACATTTATCATTTTGGTATTGGATTTCTTATTTATATTTTTATTCCCAGACCTTCAGAAGGCTTCTGATCTCCAAGCTTCAAGATGAATTTGAAAACCGTGCCAGGAATGTGGACAGTGAGTATTTTTTGTATTTACAGTTGTGGCAGCTCTCTACATTCACTTGTGGGATTTTTTTCATAAATTTCTTTTTATATCTGCAGTCTTTGACAAACGTGATGGCCCACTCACTTCTGAGGAGGAGGAGCAGCGTTCTATTGCTAAGATCAAGATGCTGGGAAACATCAAATTCATCGGAGAACTCGGCAAACTCAGTCTCATCCATGAATCGATTCTTCACAAGTGCATCAAAACAGTGAGTCCTGTCAATTAACTTGTTGTATTTCTGTATGTCTGTAATTTCGTTTGATGATTGTGGCTCCAGGTGTAAAACGAGTTTCATGTTTTCAGCTTCTGGAAAAGAAAAGGCGAGTTCAACTTGAGGACATGGGTGAGGACTTGGAATGCCTCTGTCAGATAATGAAAACGGTGGGACCTAAACTTGATCATGATAAGGCTAAGGTGAGCACATGACCATAAACAAGATGATACGTGGTCTCAAAGTTATTATTTTGTAACAAAACAACTTCTTCCCCCAGTCCTTGATGGATCAGTACTTTGGTCGTATGCGATCCTTAATGAACAACAAGGATCTGCCGGCGAGGATTCGCTTCCTGCTGCAGAACATGGTGGAGCTGCGAGAGAACGACTGGGTTCCCCGCAAAGCTTATGTTGACAATGGACCAAAGACCATCAACCAAATTCGTCAAGATGCAGTGAAGGTGGGTTAGCCCGGCCTTTTCGGGTGGACTAATAGAAGCAGAGTGAGCTCTTTCCAGCCTAACTAGAATCTGTCTGCTTTCCAGGATTTGGGTGTTTTCATTCCTCCCTCAACTGATGTGTTGAAAAGTGATTTCTTTGTGGGCAACCCCTTCCTGTCGAGGATGCCATTCGACAGGGAGCCTGTTGGTGGGCTGGCGGACATGTTTGGGCAACTGCCTGGTATGTTGAAGTTTTTCCACCATGTGAGAAGAATGTCATACTTGTTAATGATTGTAGTTGTAACGATGTGTTTTGTTTTCAACAGGGATTGGTATTGGGACTGGTCCAGGAGTAATTCAGGACCATTATTCACCTACCATGGGGCGTCATCGTACAAGCCCTCTCTTCAATGGCCATATTGGAAACGGGAACGGTTCACATCAGCCTCAGTTTGAAGCAGGAGGCAAACCGTTTATAAAACCAAACCAGGTAGATGCACCCTTTCTTCTTTTCTTTTAATGTTTTTTGTTGTTACAATATTAACACTTGTGAAATATTCTTTAAGGGGCAGAACTCACCAGTTTTCAGCCATAAACAGAATCACTCGGTGCAGATGCAGTCAAAGGACATGGCTCCAAGGTTCAGCAAGAAAGGCAAACTCAATGCTGATGAGGTACAACCACTTTGGCTTTCAGATTCTGTGGGAGACTTATGGTGTGACAAAGTAAAGAAGCTGACATTTAGTTTTTTCTGTTTTAGATCAGCCTGAGACCTGCTCAGTCATTCATCTTGAGTAAAAATCAAATGCCAAAGCTGCAGCCACAGATGACTCTGATTCCCCAAGCTGGCCCCCCACTAGGACAGGTAAACCTCGGTTTGAAGTATTAGGTGGTATGGTAATGTCAAGTTGCAGATGTTACAAGTTTTCTTTGTCTTTGTAGCTTGGCCTCAAAACCAATCCTCCTCCTATCCAGGAAAAACCAGCAAAGTCCAACAAAAAGGCTCCTCCCACGAAAGAGGAGTTACGCAAAATGACCGTAAGTTTCAAAACGAGCCTTCCTTCCTTCCTGTAAAATATTGCACGGCTGGCAAAAAAAATGATTGTGGGGTGTGTTCTGTGTAATAGGAGGCACTGGTGACAGACTACCTAAACAGCAAAAACATCGATGAGGCCGTGAATGCTGTGAAAGAGATGAAAGTTCCCAAACACTTCTTGTCCGAGATGTTGAACAAGATCATTGTCCACTCGGTCAACCGGTCGGACGAGGAGAAGGAAGACTCGAGTAAACTGATCCATGCACTCTGCACCGAGGGTCTGGTCGCCCGTGAAAACCTTATACCAGTGAGTGTTGTTTAAAATCACAAAGTACTCAGATAAAATATGATCCCACGTTTGACCATCACCAAAAATGTTTTTTTCCCCCCAGTCCTTTTTGTGTGTTTTGGATCAGTGCCCCAAGATGGAAGAAGAGATCCCTCTGCTGAAGTCCTACCTGGCGCAGTTTGCTGCACGAGCAGTCGTTTCTGAGCTGGCCAGCCTGGATGATTTGACTCATCAGCTTGAGAATGGGGCTCATTTCCCACTGTTCCTGCTCTGCCTGCAGCAGATGGTCAAACTGAAGGATCGCGAGTGGCTCAGTGACCTGTTCCAGCAGAGCAAGGTCAACATGCAGAAGATGCTACCTGGTATGTCTGAACCCCTTGTTGATGTTGAGCAGTTTTTAGAAGCTCCTCCCTCTCACTGATCGTCTGTTCTTGTGCAGAAATCGACCAGAACAAGGACCGGATGTTGGAGATTCTAGAGGGCAAAGGTCTTGGCTTTTTGTTCCCACTGATGAAGCTGGAAAAGGAGTTGCTCAAACAGATCAAAGTCGACCCTTCACCACAATCCATCTATAAGTGGATCAAAGACAACATCTCTCCAAAACTCCACACTGACAGAGGCTTCATCAACATCCTTGTGACCAGGTAGATATCTGATGGTGATGGGATTACTCTCTGCTTTGTTTAAACCAGTGGTTGTCATGGTTTCCTTCTGCCGACAGCTTTCTGCAGTATGTTGCATACGAGATCAACCCTGATGACGACGAGGAGCTCTTTGCATCACCCAGTAAAGAACAGCTGGATGAAGAGAAGCAGCTGTTGCTGTCTTTCAAGCCAGTGATGCAGAAGTTTCTCCATGATCACATTAACCTGCAAGTCAGTGCGTTGTACGCTCTGCAGGTGCATTGCAATGCCAAGGGATTCCCCAAAGGTGTGTGTTGCTTTTTTATTTGTTTTTAAGAATTTCGTGGCTTTCATGTCTAATCTGTTTTTGTTTTTTAGGCATGTTGCTGCGCTACTTTGTCAACCTTTACGACATGGAAATAATCGAAGAAGAAGCCTTCCTCTCATGGAAAGAGGATGTCAATGAGGAGTATCCTGGGAAAGGGAAAGCATTATTTCAGGTAGGTCATCCTCAAGTTTGAAGGATCCCACGTCTCTGCAGCTGATGGTAAAAATAAAGTTAGTGGAGGTTTGCTGATAAATAAAAATAATTCTTTTTGATGCAGGTGAACCAGTGGCTGACCTGGCTGGAGACTGCTGAAAATGAGGAGTCTGAGGATGAAGATTACTGAGAACTAGGCCAAAGCCATGTGTTATTACAATGCAATGAGTGATTATTTTGCATCTTTTTTTGAAATTTTTTTTAAACCTCCTTTGTGTCTGAATTGTTACAACTTACTCCATCATGAAATGTTTTTGCCGAATCACAGCAGTTCTAACATCTTACTGCATGTCCTAATCCATCTTATTTAATCTTTGCAGCCACGTTAAAACATTTCATTCATCTTGACATAAGATTTACTGCAGCAGTGTTTTCAGAGAAATCCATCATCCCTGGTCACATTTAAGTGCTGCATAAAAGTTCCTAAAACGGTTTACAAAAAGATCAAACGGAAACCTTTTCCTGAGGTTTTTTTGCTTTCTTAATTTATAGTCAAGTTAGATGCACTTTGCTTAACGTCATGAGTCGTTGCAATAGTAATAGATGCTGATGGGTTTTATTTTAGCTTGTGGCCAATGTTCTTGCACAGTATAATTACTCACATTTAGCTGAACGAATCTAGCTTTTTTGTGTGTGTGAAATGTTTCGTGCTGTTTGGAATGAATCAGTGTGGCCTTTTTAATTTATCAACTCATATTATACCTCTAATGTGGCTGACTACACTTGAATGTCTTGGGTTTTATTTTATGACATCTAGACAGCCAAAGCTCTGCTAAGGTTGTTCACTACTTGTGGAAGTTTTACATCTGTTTGCAATATTTGTAAAGTTCTGAAAGGGTCTTTTTATCTTCATGAAATAACAAAGAATGTACTGTATGTGTACACTTACACCTTATTGGGTCTCACGGTAATCTTAAGTGTACAACTACAGCTCAGCTTTGAATAAAGTTTGATTGTTTATTTCTGTCTTGGTGTTTTTAATCAACAAATATGCCGTTATAAAAGTAAACTGGATAGAGACATGCAGCTGGTTTCTTCAAACTTAACTTTAATGTAGGTTTTTGTTATTTACAGTTTGTTTTGGATTACCAGACCTTTACACAATTCTAGTTGGTTGAAATTTAAGTGAAGGGAAAAATGCTATTTTCACATCACATGGGAGAAGGCTAATCCTGCACAATATCCATGAAACATCTTCCCATTTTATTTAACCGTGTGGGGCTTTTGTACAGCTGTTGGTGAATTCTACAAATTTTATCTGAAACATTTAAAAAAGGCAGCTCCAGTAGGACCTAAATAATGCTAAAAAACTAGCCTAAATCTGCAGAAAACAAATCAATTGTAAATAAACGGTAAATAAGAATCCATGTGTTGAGAGCTCAGAATTAACCTGGCCAGTGACTTAATCGCTGTCGTCCTCGTTGGACCCCTCCTGTTCTGATCCGTTGTCAGAGCGGCGTGGGGAGCCCCTGTTGTCAGACCCAGCGTCAGATCCTCTGTCTGACGCGGCGACGGGGGAGGCAGGCCTGGAATCGTCTGATCCCGACTGACTCCTCTTGCTCTCATTGTCTGACTGTTCCGAGTCAGACTGCACTTTCCTCTTTTTCACGGGGCGATCGCTGCCCGACTCGTCATCCTCTGAGCCAGCGGAGCGCCGAGGGCTGCCGGCTTCGCTGCCGGAGCTTTTCTTTCCTCCATCAGAGTCGCTGTCTGACGCGATGCGCTTCCTGTGGCCGCCCTCTTCGTCAGATCCCGAGCCGCTGTCCCTTTGTCTGTTTGAACCAAGTACCTGTGAACATCTGCATCATGATCGATTTTGTGGGAGATAATTTAACATCTTACCTGTCTTCTGCTATTTTCAGTCCATCCTCATCGGACGAGGATTCAGAAGAGGAGATGATCGCCTTGGATTTGATCTTTCCTTTAAGAGACGGTGGCATTCGCTCAGGCTGAGGCTGGAAAAAGAGAAATGTTTCAGAATGACAAGAAAATAATTTTTTTTGGATTTTAAGACTATAAGACAAAGAAAGGGGGGAAAAAGGCACCCGTTCTGTCTTTTTGCGTCCTTCTTTGGGTTTACGCTGCTTCCTCGGCCGAGATGCTCCCTCATCATCACTGTCATCTCCTCCTTTAGCAGGTCTGAAACACAAGACGAAGTCACCCTGCTGTCGAACAGAAACATTTATCAGGCTCTGCAGCAAAGCTCTAGCCTAGTGAACTAGACCAAATTCTTGCTTTCCAGAGTTTGGTCTATAGGCACGCTTCATAGGAACCCTCGCAGCCTGTGGCTGTCCAATCACAGCTCGCTATAGTTTTGGTTGGGCCAATCACAGCGCTCTATATTTTGGGCCAATCACAGAGCGGGAGTAGCCAATGACGTCAGCGCAGGAACCACGTTCGTTTGAAACGGCTTTGTCATCAACATTGGATTATTTAGACTCCAACGTGCGTAAGTCTGTCGGATATACTTAGCGGCTTCTTATTTTTATCAAACAAAGTAGTGCAATGTCCCAGTACACCTGATATTCACATGTTTTTATACAAAAACGACAGAAATCATTGATGTTAGACGCCATTAAAGCCTCCCGCTTTTCCGTCGTCGTGATTACGTCACGTTGTTCGTTACTCTGATTGGTTCTAGCGCTATCCAATTGCGTGCTGACATTTTGAAAGACAACCGTAGATCCCGCCTCACGACTGAGAGCCGTCAATGGTTCGTGGCCAGACTATATATTCACATATATAGGATGGCTTGCCAGGCTAGCAAAGCTCACCTCCTCCTCTTCTTTTTCTTCTCTCCATCCTCATCATCATCATGCTCACTGCTGCTGCCCTTTCTCCTCTTCTTCTTCTTCAGTGGTAAGTCCTCATCGGAGTCGTCATTAACAAAGTCATCCACGTCGCCCCCTTTCTTACGCTTAGAGATAAGAAAGGACAGCGTTATCCTCCTCCCCCAGCGGGTCGAGTGCAGTTCAAAAGTTCAATAAGAGCCAGTAGACAAACACTCACACGTCCGCCGCCTCCCTTCTTCTTTTCCTTGGAAGCCTCTTTGAGTCCTTCTGCAAAGGTGAGCAGGTTCTTGGTCTTCTCCACAAACAAAGCTCTCTGCTCCAGGAGCTTCTTCTGCTCCTCGACCTCTCGTTTTTGCTTTTCTTCCTGAATAATCAGAGAACAAGCCCCATTAATGGATGTGAAACTCAATTTTGTAGAAAAAAAAAAGATTTGTCAAATTTTGATGGTGTGACAACAATACTTGTTCTTTCAACAGCTGCTGGCGCAGCAGATCTCTCTCCTGCTCTTGTTTGGCTCGAAGCTCCTTCTCCTCTTCGTCCTGTTTTCTGGCTCTGGCAACGTGGTACTGAGCCTGACTCAGGAGGTCAGAGCACTGCCTGGATTCACACAGAAACAACCAATCACAGTTAAATCATGGCAGCATATTAACGTATGTCGGTGATGATTCTAACAACTCACCTCGCCTCTGACGCAGCGAGAGCGAGATCGAACCTCATCTTGTCTCCAGCTTTGCTGAGGTAACTGAAATATCTGAGCGGAGGAAGCGAAACGTCGTTAAGTCAGAGGACAATCGGAAGAATTAACTCCAAGGACGAGGCAGAAATTGTTTCACTACCTATGAGCCAGCTCCAGCTCTTTGACGGCGCTCAGCACAGCCTTCAAGTTGCTCTTCTCGTCTTTCAGCACCAGAGTGGCCAGCCTCTGCAGCACCAGGGCCACGTTGAACATCAGCACCGTGTCGCTGGGCGCAACGTGCCGAGCCTGGACGAGCAAACGTTACAAAATCATTCCCTCGTGTTGTTCAGAACGGAAGCTTTTCTTTGACATCTACCTTCAGCAGCATCTGTTTGCACTCTTGGAGCTTCCCGCATTTGAAGAGCGCTCTGGCGAGATACAGCAGCACCTCTGTGTTTTGATATTTGTAAAATTTCTTCAGACAGTTTTCGTACTACGGAGAAGAGAAAAACAAAACACTCGTTTTTTCCAAAAAGAACAAATATGAACACAAAGACGGTAAGGATCTCCTTACCATCTGCACAGCGCTGATGTACTGCTTCTGTTCCACGTAGATGTGAGCCAGGTTGAGCCAGACGTCGCTGATTTCTGCCGTGGCTTCTCTCACCTGAGCAAACACATCACGCGCCTCTCGGAAATAACCTTTATGGGCGAGCACGGCACCTGGACGGACAGTTTCCCTTTGTTATTACAAGATAAACATACGAGAGAAAGCATGAAAATAAAAGAACAGACAAAGCTAACAGTACCAATGCCGTTGGCAGCATAGAGGTTCTTGGCATCGTTTCGCAGAACTTGTTTGTAAATTGCCAGAGCTCGGTCCTGATGTCTCTTTTCCTGTGAAGACAGAAATGCTGCTGATTCATCTTAAGTTTGTGCGATTTCTTCTCACAGACCAACACAGAATTCTGGGTTTCATTACTGGAGATGGCATAACTCGACTAAACACGCTTCAGAGAAACGAAAGTGAGAATCTTTACACCGCTGGATGAAAACAGGACTCAGCGTGTTTACGTTCCAATAATTACAAAAATACACCGTCGTCAGAGGTAATTAAAGTGTTAGGCTATTTATGCAGCTCCTTCCCAGATAAAGATCACGATCACAAACACAGGGGAGGGATTTACAGAGAAATGATTTAAACACAAGCAGGAAAAGAAAGTACAGGAAAAGGAGTGGATCAACAGGTTCATCAACTCTTCTTGGTTTTTAACACCATACATAGATAACATTTTTAAAAACTCAAAATTTGGAGATTTTGTTTTTATTCATGAGACAACAGAACTATATTTGATATTTAAACCAATTTGTAAACTAAAACCACTCTTTGTCACAGATTCTGTTCATAACTTTTATGGACAGGATTTCTAGGTGCAGCCAAGGTGGTGAGGGGATCTCTTTTGGTGGCCTAAGGATCAGGTCTCTGCTTTTTGCAGATGATGTGGTCCTGTTGGCTACATCAAAACGTGATCTCCAGCTTTCGCTGGAGCGGATCGCAGCCGAGTGTGAAGCTGATTCTCATCCCAGCTGGATGAGAATCAGCTCCTCTAAATCTGAGACCATGGTCTTGAGTCAGAAAAGGGTAGAATGCCTTCTCCAGGTCAGGGACGAGGTCCCGCCCCAAGTGGAGGAGTTTAAGAATCTCAGGGTCTTGTTTACAAGTGAGGGAAAGATGGAGCGTGAGATTGATATACGGATTGGTGCTGCGTCTGCAGTGATGGGGGCGTTGTACCGGTCTGTCGTGGTGAAGAGAGAGCTGAGCCAGAAGGTGAAGCTCTCGATTTACCGGTTGATCTACATTCCTACCCTCACCTATGGTCACGAGCTTTGGGTAGTGACCAAAAGAACGAGATCACGGATACAAGCGGCCAAAATGAGTTTTCTCCACAGGGTGTCTGGGCTCTCCCTTAGAGATAGGGTGAGAAGCTCGGTCATCCGGGAGGGGCTCGGAGTAGACCCGCTGCTCCTCCTCTTGATGTGGAGGAGCAGTTGAGGTGGCTCGGGCATCTAGTTAGGATGCCTCCTGGACGCCTTCCTGGTGAGGTTTTCCAGGCACGTCCAACTGGGAGGAGACCCAAAGGAAGACCCAGGACACGCTGGAGGGATTATGTCTCTCAGCTTGTCAGGGAACACCTTGGGATTCCCCCAGAGGAGCTGGCCCAAGTGGCTGGAGAGAGGGAAGTCTGGGCCTTTCCGCTTAGGCTGCTGCCCCCGCGACCCAACCCCAGATAAGCAAATGAAGATGGATGAATGGGAAAAACAAAAGTATGTTACCACCCAAATAATCTTAAAGGTTGCTTCTGCCACTCATACATCCTATATTGCAGTGGTTCCCAAACGTTTTCCATGAGGACCCCCTTTCCTGTGTTCAAGACAAGCGGGGCCCCCCAATCCCAACTCCTACCTGCATGCACACAATTAAAAGTGATTAATAACAAACTTCATAAAGACATACAGAGATATGGGGCGATGGTAGCATAGGAGTTAAGTGGCCGCCCCACAATCAGAAAGTTGCAGGTTTGCGTCCTGCTCAGTCTGTCGTCGTGTCCTTGGGCAAGACACTTAACCCACATTGCCTGCTGGTGGTGGTCGGAGGGATCGGTGGCGCCAGTGTACGGCAGCATCGCCTCCATCAGTGCGCCCCAGGGCAGCTGTGGCTACGATGTAGCTCGTCACCACCAGGGTGTGAATGTATGGGTGAATGACTGTGTTGTAAAGCGCCTTGGGGGGTTCTAGGACTCTGGACGGTGCTATATCAAATACATTCCATTTACCATATGCCTCTTATACAGAGTTTGATTATACTATTGGTTGTGTTATTGGGATTTTACAAAATGTCATTTTTACAAATATAAACTTGGTAACCTCGCAACCTCAGCACAGACAAAATTGTGGGGACCCCTTGCAATCTTTTGGGGACCCCCTTGGGGGGTCCCGGACCCCAGGTTGGGAACCACTGCTATATTGGACCATTTCAATTCAATTCAGTTTATTTATATAGCGCCAAATCACAATAAGAGTCGTCTCAAGGCACTTCACAAAGTAAACCTAGGGCTGGGACGATAATCAATAAGTCAATTAATCGTACCATAGATGAAAATTAACTCAATAATTTTTCCAGCCTCAATATATCGCCATGTGCCTGCGTGTACATTAGAGGTGCCTGAAAAAAATTGATTCACATTTGAATCGTGATTCTTACTTATAAAGATTCAGAATCGATTCATAAAGGTTCAGAATCGATTCTGTCTGAAAGCCTTTATGTAAACTGCCGTACTTCCGAGCGTCCCTGAACGCATCATCGCTGGAGCACCGGCGCTAGCAGTAGCTGCTCGCTCTGTGTGCTCCTACGCTGCAATCTGCTGAAATACGACAGAGACTTACCTTTATTATTATCCTGTGTGCGTTTTATGAGTCAAGAAGTTCATTATGTTTTATAATGTTTAAATAGTTTTATCCTGTTTAGTTTGACTCATGCAGAGTGCACCGTGCATAATTGATGCTTGTTAAGACTAATTAGTCTCTGTTAGTCTTCATGTTGAACTTTGTTGCCACACATACTTGAAAAGTATTTGACTGCATTACTTTCAAAGCTACTATTAGGTAACTGTAAAGATTTGTTAAATTTTACAAGGTAAGCAAAAATAAATGTTGCCTTTTCATCAAAAGATTGCCTCTGTTTACAGTTTTAGAATCACTTTATTTTACCTTGTAAATTTGCGTTTTCTTGAACATAACCAGTTTTCTTTAAAGTAAAATAACAATTTCCCATAGCGTTTTCTATCTTGCAGAAGAAAGTAGTTAATCCTGGAACTGACACTCTTTAATATTGATTGTGAATCGATTTGAATCGAGAATCAAGAATCGATTCTGAATCGAATCGGCACCCCGAGAATTGGAATCGAATCAAATCGTGAGTTGTTGTAACATTCACATCCCTAGTATACATGTTTTCCTCGTCTCTCACCTCCAAAGACGCTGGATGACAAGAGGGTTCAAGTGCAGTTTTGGTTGTTGACACCGGAGAGGCCATTGTATTTACTGTTTTGGAGAGACGGGTCTATTTTATTGTTTTTGGTGCAATATTTTCTAACAGAGAGTGAGAGTCCTTTATTTTATTTTTATTGTTTTTGGTTTGTTTTATTTATTTATTTAGAAGTTCTGGTTCTGGACATTCCAATGTTAAAGGTTTAATTGTTGCATTTTAAAGGATGCACTTGCATTATAATGATATATTAACATTACATAAGTGGTTATTTTGGTCTCAATAATGTCGACAATAATATCGTTCATTGTCAATAATTTGTTGGACAATATATCGTCCAGCAAAATGTGTTATCGTCCCAGGCCTAAGTAAACCAATACAGTTCAGTTCATTAAGCCAATCAGTAAAAAGGTTTCCTAGATAAGGAACCCAGCAGATGCAATCCTCATACTAAGCATTTCCAAAAGACAAAAGCATTAAGGTTTCAGAACATTGACCCAGAGGTTTCCTGACTGCGCAGACGAGAGAGAATACATGTATACATGTAATGACTAGTTGGAAGTCGAGCCAGGCGAGGCCATGAAAATTGACTTTCCCTGTGACGTAGAAGAAACTAGCTTTCTTTGACTCGTCTATTTCCTTCCTGCAGCAACAGGGGTTGCAGAGAATTTTCACGTTCAGCATGCACGTGCAACTCAGAGTGACTGATGGTACTTCAAAAAGAACAGGTATTACACAGTTTCTCAGTGAACGAGCCCTTTAAGGGAGGTTCTCCACTGAGCACCTTTGTGAAAGAAGAGAAAAATCACTGATCGACGTCCTCATTCAGGCAAGTCGGTCAACAAATAAATGACATGGGTACCTTTTCACGGTCTCTGGTGGGCTGATGCAGCGTCTGTAGCCACACGTTACCCAGAGCCAACATGGAGTAAGTGTCGTTCTGAGTGGACGGCTGTTTCAGAATACGCTCAAACTTCTTCTGACCCGGTCCCCATTCCTGTTTGGCTAAGTGAAGGTTTCCGATCAGGGACCAGGCGTCCGGGTGATCCTGCAGCACACAGAAATGTTTTCAGAAAATGTCAGTGAGGTTTTGCATCAGACGTCAGGTCACACACAAACAGGTTTATACCTGATTGATCTGCAGCGCTTCTTTGAACCAATCTGAGGCTTCGTAGAAGTTCCCTTTGTCACGAGCCATCGCTCCAAGACGCAAATAACCTGAAGGTCCACAAAGATGTTTGTTGTTTTACAAAACACCTGCCTTATTATCTTCCACTGTGTCTGGGCTAAAGCTGAATACTTACAGTCGACATAGTTAGGATGTTCTCTGAGGATGTTTTTGTAGAGTTTTTCAGCCTCGTGGAATTCACACATAGCTTCGTACAAACGGGCCAGATTGTAGGAGGTGGTGACAGAAATAGCGTTGTAATAATGTTCGTCGTGCTCTCCCTCAGCTTTGGCTCGATCCAGGGAAGCAAGAAAATATTTCTGTTGGAAGAAAAAACACGATTTTAACATTGAAACAGTAAATGTCTGGATAGTTTGTGAAAATAAACACCATGCTCATTGCATCAGTCTTCTGTTTTTTAAGTTTATGGTGCAGCAACTGGCAGCACAGTGTGGTGTTCGTTACCTTTGCTTCCCCTAAGTTTCCCAGTCTGAAGTGCAGAGCCCCCAGGTTGTTGAGGATCTCTGGGGGGACGTCAGCCTGCACCTTCTCCTGCAGGATGCGCGTGGCCGTGCCGTAAGCCGACAGTGCACCTTGGATGTCTGTCTGCTCCAAGATCTGAGCCAGTTCAATCCACGCTTCCACGTCATCTGGGTACTGCTCTGTCACCTTCTTCAGGTGACCCTGAAAAACAAAAACATGAACCCTATTTTAGATATGACCTCATGCATCACTTGCTTTGCTGTGAGATGAGATGAGGTGAGGTGGAAGGAGCCTACTTTTGCAATATCTCTCTTTTCCTGATCGTCAGACGCTGCATAAAGGGAACCCAGGATTTTCATGGTTTCGTAGTTGTTGGGGTAGGCCTTTAAAACCTTCTCAAAGCACTGTGCTGCATTCTCCTTGTCTCTACGATACACATACATCTGTCCCAAACCAAAGAAGGGCAGCACAAAGGTGGACGAGGCAAACTGAGTGGCCTGGTAATAATACTGAAACGCCTGGTCATAGTCCTCCTGAAGGAAGAAAGAAAAAAAAGTGATGACTCTGAACAACTGGTCTCGTTAGTCAGTTTAGGTCAGGACCTCACCTGAACATGAAACGAGCGCGCTAACTGATAGCAGCTCTCAGCCTGCATGGCTTCAACCTCCGTGTTGTGGAAAGCATGCAGGGCCAGATGCTGCACTTTACTGTAGTCCTGACAGGGAACACAATCAACAGTTAAAGGAGGCAGATTTAGGTTTGCATCAGTATCACAAAGCAGAATACTCATTACCTTTTTGAAGAAGAAGTGGTTAGCCAGGTGGTTAAGCACCATGGGGTTGCTGGGGTCGATGGTGTAAGCTCGCGACAGGAGCTGAACTCCGTTCTTGATGGAGTCCGCCTCTTTGTTGTTGAGCTCTAAAACCGCCAGACCAACCAGCGCTCCCACACACTTCGAGTTAAGCTCCAGAGCTCGACTGAAAGCCAGACGGGCCTTCTCCAGTTTGTTGAGCTTGACAAAACAGTGGCCCATCCCCAGCCTCACCTCCGCTAGACAGGAAAGAAGAATTAAGTTACAATAACGTCTGTCTGAACCACACAATTCAAGTAGGACAGTCACTAGTTGTGTTTACGTCAAACATTAAAAGTTTAAGAATATTATTTTGTTCAATGTAAGTTGAATCAGAAAAGGGTAGAATGCCTTCTCCGGGTCAGGGATGAGGTCCTGCTTCAAGTGGAGGAGTTTAAGAATCTCTGGGTTTTGTTCATGAGGGAAAGATGGCGACTGAGATCGATAGATGGATTGGTGCTGCGTCTGCAGTGATGTGGGCGTTGTACCGGTCTGGTGTGGTGAAGAGAGCGCTGAGCCGGAAGGTCTCAATCTACCATTCATCCATCAATCTACGTTCCTACCCTCAGCTATGGTCACGAGCTTTGGGTAGTGACCGAAAGAATGAGATCGTGGATACAAGCGGCCAAAATGAGTTTTCTCCACAGGGTGTCTGGGCTCTTCCTTAAGCCAGTTTTTGAAGAGTACTACTCAGAGTAACTCGGACTGGTGCTGCTCTGCGATGGTGGCAGAGGAGTTAAGTTGCAACCGGAAGGTCACAGGTTCGCGACCTGCTCAGTCTGTCTCTGTCGTTGTGTCCTTGGGCAAGACACTTAACCCGCCTTGCCTGCTGGTGGTGGTCGGAGGGACTGGTGGCGCCTGTGTACGGCAGGCCCCGCCTCTGTCAGTGCGCCCCAGGGCAGCTGTAGCTACGATGTAGATCATCCCCACCAGCGTGTGAATGTGTGTGTGAATGGGTGGATGACTGATTGTGTTGTGAAGCACCTTGGGGGGTTGTAGAACCCTAAGATGGCGCTATACAAATACAGGCCATTTACCATTTTTTTACCGTTTTGTCTGTCTTTATTGCTGTAAAGCACATCGAGTTGCCTTTGTGTAGGAAGTGTGCTTTATAAATAAAGCTTAATGTCTTGCCTTGTCTTATGTGGAGCATACAAGTTACCTCACACTGTTTACTGATCATTTCATGCAATTTCTGTGTGGAGTAAAATTCGCCCCTTCCTCTGCGCCTATGAGGGGCGCACTCACTTTCTGTCATGGAGCTGGCATGGAAACAAAACTACACTCAGGGGGGATGTATAAAACCACGCTGTACAGAGCTGTTTTAGGCTGAGTAGTGCCCTTCCAAAAACACCTCTCGAGATAGGGTGAGAAGCTCGGTCATCCGGGAGGGACTCGGAGTAGATCTGCTGCTCCTCCACATCGAGAGGAGCCAGTTGAGGTGGCTCGGGCATCTGGTTAGAATGCCTCCTGGACGCCTCCTTGGTGAGGTTTTCCGGGCACGTCCAATCGGGAGGAGACATAAAGGAAGACCCAGGACACGCTGGAGGGACTATGTCTCTCAGCTGGCCAGGAAACGCCTTGGGATTCCCCCGGAGGAGCTGGCCCATGTGGCTGGGGAGAGGGAAGTCTGGGGCTCTCTGTTTAGGCTGCTGCCCCCGAGACCCGACCCCGGATAAGGGGAGGACAATGGATGGATGTAAATTAGCTTATGTGGCATTAAAGAAAATGTCGATTCACCAAATTTTGTCTGATTTAAACTAACAATTTTCTATCTATGACTCCTGATGTAAAAATACTTTTGTCTTTTATTCCATTTTCTGCTGATTCTTCCTTTTGGCTTTGTTCTGTAAAATCCTTAGAGTGGTGAACTTTAGCAATACCCAGATAATCCATTTCCCTAACAAGTAGTGGAATATTCAATTAAGCCTTAAGGAAAAGTCACGTCTACCTGGGCAGCCGGGGTTCGTACGTAAAGCCTTTTTGTAGTACGCCAGTGCTCCTTTGTAATCTTTTTTGTTGAAGGAGATGCAGGCCTTACCTGTTAAACAACACAAATGTTATTACTGTAACCCACCAATAACAGAAGCCAAAATCAATCTTGTGTTTCTTTTTTTTTTACTCAACTTACCAAGCAAAGCAGGAATGTTATTGGTGGACTGGTTGAGTACAAAGTGAAACTGCGCATCAGCCTGGTCCATTTTGTCTCCCTCCAGCAGGCAGAAACAAGCTCGCCCCAACAAATGGTTCTGATAGAAGCAACAACATGTTATATTTACACGCCTGTTGTTTTTTACACAAATGAAAACACATTTCCAGAGGCTAATATTTTACCAACCTGGTCATACATGATAATTTTGTCTGCCATAGTATAAAGTAGGGTGGCCTGCGTGATGAGCTCTTTCTTGGCATCTTTGTTTTTCTCTTTACGTGCTTGCTGAACATAGTAAGCCGCCAGCGTATCCAGACAAGTCATCTGGTCTTTCTCGTGGTCTCTGTAGTCGAGGTTTCCATCGATACGTGCTGCTTCTAAAAGCTTGACAAAGTCCTCTGTTTTACCCTGTTTGTAGTACTCCAACTGAAAAGGACAGGATGTAAACGGATATTAAATTTTACACAAATTTACATGATTTTTTTCTTCTTCCCCATTTCAATTTTATTCATACAGGTAATCACACTGAGTGGATATTTTCAAATATAATTAAGTTCACTGTTTTTAATCGGCAGAATCATTTTAATCATTCGATAATTTCAAGAAAGTAATTTGAGAAATTTAAACATGAATGTACAACATCTGCACGTTAGACTCACCGCCAAAGCGATCCAGATGTGCAGCTGCGTGTGTTCCTGCTTCAAGATACTGATGACCTCATCTCCCTCTGGCAACTGGTCGAAATCGAGCTCGATGACCTGCACAAAACAACTTGTTTAGATCACGAGACACTAATGCGTGGGAACGAGTTATAAATGTGAGTGATGTGTTCCAGAGCTCATCTTTCCTGAAAGGATCTCCTCTTAAAAGCCCCAAAATAGTTAACTTTTAGCCAATATTAGGTTTTATCATAATATTATTAATATTTATTTTAATGAATAATAACCAATTGTATTTATTTATTTAATCAAATCATCCAGTAACGCAGGTGATCCGTCTTTTTCTTTCACCATGGACAGACGGCAATTGTAAATAAAGTGTGTCCTCCGCATTAATAATATTAATAAGTTGTTCCCACGCGCTAAGTATCTCGTGGCCACGAGTTATTTTTTTTTCCTCATTGTCACCAGACGGGCTCCGTAAATTCTTAAAAGATGAATGAACAAAAGATTACAAGTTACCACAATAAATAAAACATTAATCAAAATAATCAAAAGCTTTCATAACAGCATGTTTATTATATATAAAAAAGGATACATTCTGTTTACAGATAGTCCTTTAAAACATACCACAGTCCAAACAACAACCTTATAAGTAGTTTTATATACTGATTATATATAATTACGACTATTAAGTTTAGTGTTTTATTAAAGATATTTTAGACTAATCCAAAGTTTTGGTTATTTAATCTAAATATTGACAGTTTTTGGGCAATTTAACTTTTTTTTTTTACCTGTTGCCATTAACAGCACCTTTACTTGATTATCCTGTTAGCAAATGCGTTTCTATTAATGAGATAAATTTCCTATTACAGGTTTACATAATGCTGATCAAATTAAAATAACCTTCCGCACCATTTTCATTTTAAACATTACGATCAGAAATAAAGAACGACTTAAGCTAATATTTGTTTAGATTCATAAACATTATATTTTAAAAGTCCACACTGAAAAGTAACAACCTGGGCTTTAAACCCTACAGTTGTTTTGCAAAGCTGTGCAGCAGTTTAACAATCTTGGTAAACTAAAATATTAAAAATAAACAAATAAATAAATAAAACAAATAAATGAACTAAAGTACCGATGCAAGAATAAATCCGTCAACTAGCCACCAGGGGTTAGCTTAACCTGCTAGCATCACAGCGAGGTGTAACGTATAAATACCTGCACCAAAACTAACACACAGTTCTTCTTTTACCTCATCTGTGTCCCGTAAAGGAATCTCTATGGAGCCCCGAGACATCCTGAAACTTAAGGGTGAATCCCTCAGGAATTTAATTTAATTTTAAAAAGCAAAAACTATCCACTCCGTTGTCTTTAGCTTCCGATCAGTTACACCAGTTACACTTCCGGTCCCGTAATGCGCGTGCGCATTGCAGCCAGGGCCGGATTATGATTGCAAGGGCCCCTGGGCACAAAGTGACCAAAGCCCCCCCTCATTACTTCACAACATCCCCCACCCCACCCCCCACAAAAATATTGACCAGCCAGACACTCACTTCCTCCTTCCTCCTTGACCTTAAAGCATCAGATACTAAATAGGAAGTAAATGTCATGTGAAAATGCTTTCCTTCTACCTCCATTGGTTTATCTTGCTTTAACGCCAAACCAAAACCAATGGAGATAGAAAATAAACACAGCAAGAACATAAGAAGCTTTCCTTCTACATAATAAATAAATATATTTACAATAATATGACTACTACTACTACTACTACTACTACTAATAATAATAATAATAATAATAATAATAATAATAATAATAATAATAATAATAATAATAATTTAATATTACTATGTTTATTATAAAAATCAAGTTTCTTGGACTGATACAGGACCATAAAATCTGCTGAAAATCCAAAATGAAGTTAGATAAAAAAAAATGGAAAAGACAATTGCAGTATTTGGTAAAACATGTTATTTGCTTAATTACAAGGCTTTGCTCCTTCTGTATTCATCTTTAATGTTACCTTATATTACTTATGGTGTGGAGGTTTGGGGTTAAGAGAGAAACCAGAACAGTTCACAATTTGGGTTGTCGGGAGCGCACAAACTCAATGTTTTGGAGGGGGGCCTCCAAGTCCAGTTTGCCTTGGGCCCCCAAATGCCTTGAACTGGCCCTGGGTGTGGGACTGAGCTTTGAAAGTCATCTGAATTGTTTCAATTATGTAAATAATACATGCTCATAGATTGTTGCTTTATGCCTTTTTATTTTCAAGCACTTTGTTTTGTTTACTTGTTTTTTATTTGACTGTTTTCCTATCCTGTCTTTCTCTTATCTTTCTGCATCTCCTCTCAATCCTCCAGAAAAAATGCTTCCAGGCTTTCTGCGTTTTTCACCTCATGAGCTATTTTTGAATTAAGCAGCTCAATGGGAGTGTCGCAGCCACGGCAGAGAGGTGAAATAACCAGAGCACAGCAGTTCAGGGATCTGCACTGCAAAAATAGCTAAATGTGTACTGCGCGCCCGCAGCAGTGAGGTGATGTCACAGGGGAACAGATGAGCTCCACTGAGGAAGAGCGAGTCAAGCACAAATAAAAGAGAAAGCACCAGAATATGAGCGGACATGAACGATCGCATGTTAATTGCTTTCTTTTGGTGGTGTGACTTTGAGAATGTTACTGAAGTTGCGGCGCACGCAGGAAGCAGCTGGAGCGCATGAACACTCAGCAGTCTCTGTCCTCTCTGCTCAAAAGAAGTCCTGGGGCCTCATTTATCAAACGTTTGTAGAAACGTTCCTATATTCCCTCCTACGGATGAAATTTAGAATGTGTGTACAAACAGTCAATGTCCTGATTTATGAAACATGCGGTGGCCTCTCGTACGCATGTTCCTCTGCAACCGTCTGATGATAAATCCCACCTGTGTGCACCAAGGTGCTCGTGCCTGTTTACAGCCATTTACATACAGAAACACCCTCAATTAACCATATTTGGTCACACTACGTCCTCAGATCGGGAGGGGATTCCCTGGGCTCTTCCCAGACAAAAAAGAAAAACTTTGACAGCAAGATCGAAGCACCGGACACTTGACAACGCGTGTATGATCGGGGAGCAGAGGAGGTTCTGGAGGGTTGTTTTATTTGTAAAATAGAATATGGACTGGAATCGGATCAGTGCTGCGTTCACGGAAGAGCCGTTCCCTCCGAAGTGCACTCTGCTTTGATAAATCCTCCAATAATAAGAATAATAAGAAACAATGATCTTTTATATAGCGCATCTCAAGCAAAATCACGAGGCGCTTCACAAGGACAAAATAAATTAAATTCAAACATAATAAATAAATAAATTCAGAATGATTTAAAACATCATAAAAATCAGAAGAGTAAAAATTGTGATTACAAAATAACACAAAATCAGCCATTGTACAATGTCAGATTCCCGTCAGTCATGGATGTTTTAGCACCAATAATGTGACACAGCTGTTTATCCACCGTTTAGAGTCATCCACATTTTTATGTCTTCAAGACAAGCCTGTAGTCTACCTAACTGATTAGGTTCATCAGGGTTTATGGATAAATATAACTGAGTATCATCAGCATAACAGTGGAGGTTTATCCCATGTTGTCTAATGATTTTACCAATTGGAAGCATATATATAGTGAAAAGAATTGGTCCAAGTACTGAACCCTGTGGTACTCCACAAGTAACTCTAGAGTATGAAGAAGATTTCTCATGTACATGAACAAACTGAAATCTGTCAGATAAATAAGATTTAAACCAGCCTAGCACTGTTCCTTTGATCCCTACAACATGTTCAAGCCTATCTAAGAGAATATTGTGATCGACTGTGTCAAAAGCAGCACTGAGGTCCAACAAGACCAGAACAGACACAAGATTCTTATCTGAGGCCGTGAGAATATCATTTGTAACTTTCACTAATGCGGTTTCAGTGCTGTGATACTCTCTAAAACCTGACTGAAAGTCCTCAAACAGATCATTAGTGTTTAGATGCTCACATACTCGATTGGCCACTATTTTCTCAAGAACTTTAGATAAAAATGGGAGATTAGATATTGGTCTATAATTCATTAGGTCATCTGGATCCAGAGAAGGTTTCTTAAGTAGAGGTTTAATTACAGCAACCTTAAACTCCTGCGGTACGTATCCATTTACTAAGGATAGGTTAATTATATCTAAAATGGGGGCAGTAACCAAAGGAAATGCTTCTTTAAATAATTTGGTTGGGATTGGGTCTAAAATACAAGTTGAAGGTTTAGATGAAGCTAATATTTTTGATAACTCTGAAAGCTCAACTGCATCAAAACATTTCAAACACAGATGAGGTTCTACAGTTACCTCTGATGCTGCCTCGCTTACTGAGGAAGAAGAAGTCGTGTTGGGGAGGATGCTGATGATTTTGTTTAATAGAATCTATTTTATTAGTGAAGAATCCCATAAAGTTGTTGCTGCTGAAGGCTAAGGGAATAGCTGGCTCAGAGCTAGGATTCTGTGTAAGTTTGGCAACTGTACTGTACTTGCGGATTAGGCAAATTAAGAATTAGATGTTCAAAAGAACTGTAGCTATTAATTGGTAGGGGACTGATTAATAAATCTGAATGAAAGATGGTTGCTACTCCTCCTCCTCGCCCTGTACTACGAGCAATATGATGATTTAAATAATTAGAAGGAGTCGACTCATTTAAACTAACATAGTCCTCTTGCTGCAGCCAGGATTCTGTGAGACAAAACAGAGAAATCTGATTATCACAAATCAAACCATTAACTAATAAAGTCTTTGAAGAGATAAATCTAATGTTCAATAAACCACATTTAATTGTTCTAGTTTTCTGTTCAGTAGAATTTGTTTTTATTTTTATGAGATTTTCATGATTTGCTCTATTAAGCCTGATTTTTAATCTGTTTGATTCTGGCCGTGGGCAGGACACTGTCTGGATGGGGTAGTGGGTGGGTAACAGTACAGAAGCTGCAGAGGGGAGGGTTAAACTACGACTCTGCTTCCTGGTCTGGACCCTGGGTTGTCAGGGAGGACTAATAACATTGGCCATATTCCTAGAAAGAAGAGCTGCACCATCCAAAGTGGGATGGATGCCATCTCTTCGGATCAGACCAGGTTTTCCCCAAAAAGTTTTCCAATTATCAATGTAGCCCACGTTGTTCTCGGGACACCACCTAGACAACCAGCGGTTGAAGGACAGCATGCGGCTAAACATGTCGTCACTGGTCTGACCAGGCAGGCATCTAAGATCACTACAGCAGCTCCCATTGTCAGCGCCAGTCCACAAGGCGTCTACGTATATATATCTGTGCCCCCCCCCCCCACACACACACACACACACACACATGCACACTCCATTATCGTTATATTATTGCTCCAGCTCCTTGTTATAAACACGATGTGGTGGGATAGTACAAGCGTTGAGGCTGATGACTCTCAGCAATAGGAAAAAAAAATGGTGTACATAAAATCACTAGACCTGGGGTGTTTGTTTTTTATCTGTGTTTTCTACTGGGATTTGTGGATTAAAAAACAAATTACATAATACATAAATATGTGACGTCCTTTTACAAAAAGGTCAGAAAAAGAGTGAAACTTGTCAGATTCGTCTCTCTCTTGCTGCATGAGCTTCGGTTTTGAGATGCTTCAGTCAGCAGCAGCAACTGACAGGGAGAGCTCGGCTTAACATCTAACTTCAGTCTTGACTCTGACCAGAGATCCATCATACTAGATTTGTTTTGGTCTAAATGGGAAATTACACAATGAAATTATTGTAAATAGACTACAACTAATGATATGATTATAATATATATGAAAATCTCTCTCTCTCTCTCTTAGGCCAGCATGTAAGGATGTTTTCCTACATATTATTTATATACAGTATACACCAACAATAATACTATGGATTGAAAAGCTATGAATCAGAGACAATATCAGCCTGAGGTGACGGTTTATGCATTTAACAGGACATTTCATAAATGATTATCTTAAGAATCCTGATAAGTCCACCTTGATTGATTTAATTTGAACAAATGTCCCTCATAAATTCTCATCATTAGGTGTTTTCTGCAATGACTTGAGTGATCATTGTGTTGTTGCCACTTGCAGGAGCACTAAAATGCCTAAATCCAAATCACGCATCATCTGCAAGAGAAATTTTAAACAATTCAGTGAACAAGCTTTTCATAAGGATTTGTCCGTGGTTAATTGGAGGCAAATAGATTTGATACCAGATGTCGAGCTAGCTATGGGCATTCTTCAAAGAGACTTTCATGGAAATTGTAAATAAGCATGCCCCCTTCAGGAAACTCAGAATCAAAGGACGAGAAAATCCCTGGTTCACCCCCGAGCTGTCAGATATTATCCATCAGCGTAATGTGGCATGGGCCAAAGCCAGAAAAGGACATCTCCCCTCTGATTGGGCTATCTTTAGGCAACTGAGAAATAAATGTACTACTTTCATCAAAAAGGCCAAATCAGACTATTACTTATCTATCACAACTGAGAACCTAAATAATCCACAGAAATTTTGGAAAGTCATTAAGTCTTTATCTGTCAACTTAACTTCTCATGCTCTTCCAAAATTTGTCCTAAACGACTCTGTCCCAGTGCATGATAAATCTGAGGTCTTAAACTGTTTTAACAAGCATTTTATCACATCTGGTTCAGTGTCTACTTCTACTGGAACACCCTCTGTGTCCCCCTGCACAGATTCCCAAATGATCCCTGGTGCTTCTTTTAACTTTGTTCCATTTACTGTAGAGCAAGTGCATAAAATTATTAGAACTCTGGATCCCAGAAAACCCTCTGGCCCAGACATGATTGAACCCTATTTTTTGAAAATGGCTGCTGATTTTATTGCAGAACCTCTTAGTTATTTTTAACCTTTCTATCAAAAACAAACAAATACCATCAGTTTGGAAGTCTGCTTTTGTGACTCCTTTACTAAAAGGTGGTGACCCAGCTCTATTAACAAATTACAGACCAATATCTAATCTGTGTGTCCTGGCAAAAATTCTAGAGACCCTAGTAAGTGAACAATTGAAAGACTTTTTATATTCAAATGACCTCTCAAATCTGCAATCAGGTTTCAGAAAAAAGCACAGCACCATCACTGCAGCCACAAAGGTGATCAATGACATTCTTGTTGCTCTGGATAAAAAGCAGTACTGTGCCTCACTTTTTATTGATCTGTCAAAAGCCTTTGACACTGTAGACCATGCTGTTTTAAAACATAAGCTTCCTTGTTTGGGATTGTCTGAACATGCGATCTCATGGTTCACAGACTACTTGAAGGACAGAACTCACTGCGTTAAATGTGATGGGTTGTCCTCTGAATTTTTGAGTGTCCACAAGGGAGTACCACAGGGTTCAGTTTTGGGACCCCTCTTGTTCATTATGTATATTAATGACATAGGACAAAATGTGTCAGATGCTAATATGCGCTGATGACACAATCATTTACTGTTTTGGAACATCCTCCACTAAAGCTGTTGAATTCTTACAGAAAGCTTTTAATGAGGTCCAACAAACACTTCTGCAGTTAAAATTGGTCCTCAATGCTGACAAAACTAAACTAATGTTGTTCTCAAACTCTAAAAAAAGACCTCTAAGTATGCCCCCAGTGACCACTCTGCAGGGAAATATCATAGAGGTGGTCCACACATACAAATACCTTGGTGTCTGGCTCGATGACTCCCTCTCCTTCAAGCCCCATATAGATAATCTTGTGAAGAAACTCAAACTCAGACTGGGTTTCTTTTTTCGAAATAAACTGTGTTTTTTTTTAGACAAAAAAACCGACTTGTTACTGCAACGTTTCTGTCTATTCTGGATTATGGAGACCTTTTGTATATGAATGCCTCAGCACAGTGTCTTGGTAAGATTGATGTGGTTTATCATGCCTCGCTAAGGTTTATTACTAACTGTAGACCACTGACCCATCATTGTGAATTGTATTCTCGAGTGGGATGGCCTTCTTTGTCCACCAGGAGGTTGGCATGGTACACTTTCATTTACAAGGCCATGCTTGGATTACTACCCAACTCTCACGGAGAAGTGTAACTTCTCACAGTCTGCGTGCAAACGATTTGTTGTTGCTCTGTGTTCCGTTTGCTCGCACTGAACTGGGCTAAAGGGCTTTCGTTCACTCTGCTCCTGCATGGAACAGGCTGCAGGAAAACTGGAAACTAACCGAGTTTATCTCCTTGAATACGTTTAAAACCAGACTGAGAGCCCTTGACACAGATTCCCTGTATTGCAATTGCCTTCTGTAATTCTGTACATAACATGTCTGTGTAACTGAAATAAAAAAATCTCTCTCTCTCTCTCTCTCTCTCTCTCTCTCTATATATATATATATATATATATATATATATATATATATATAAATATTTGTAACTGTAACTTTTGCTGCCTCTTGGCCAGGACTCCCTTGAAAATGAGGTTTTTAATCTCAATGGGACCTTCCTGGTTAAATAAAGAATAAATAAATAAATAAATAAATAAATAAATAAATAAATAAATAAATAAATAAATAAATAAATAAATAAATAAATAAATAAATAAAATACAATTATCAGGGCTGCTGTAAAATGTTATTTCCAGTCCACATCCAGACAGAATTCTCTTCTGTCTCCCTCCCAAACCCACCCCGCAGCATCGAGCACTGCAAGATTATTCAACTGGTCCAAAAACTCCACCTTAAACCGGTTCTCCCGACATGATCACATACTGGCTGATATTGCCTCCATCCAGCTGGCTGAGAAGGAAATCTGTTTCAATGGATCCTTCTTTGAAACATGATTAAGACATTAGACTTCTTTTGAGCGTTCATTCTGTGTTTTTTCTAAATACTATCACTTTTTTTTTTCTTTCTTTTTACACAAACAGGAGTTGTTTTGTTTTGTTTTTTTTTTTTGTGTAAAAAGAAAGAAAAAAAAGTGATAAGACATTAGACTGTTTTGTCATTATTTCACTGTAAAATTCTTACTTATGGCACCTTTAAAAATAATCAAAGCAAAAAAAATGTTTTACTTGCATTTTTGACTGTAAAATATTATGATTCATAGGTGTCTTTAGCCTGCTTTTGGGGGTGCTGAAGCACTCCTAAATGTTTGAGATTTATTTATTTATTTATTTATTTATTTTACAGTTTGAGGGTATTTTTAAGTAACCAGTAACCAAATAGAATTGCAGTTCTTTTTTTACAGTATGTTCTTTGTCTAAATAGACTTTTACAAGACTTACTTATTAGAAACACTTGCTCTAATTTTTTTTCAAACAGTATTAATTATTGCATTTAAAGAATGGGGAATTTGTGCCCTCGGCTGGCAAAAAATAGACCACTCTGTTTTCCAACAGCATTTAGAGAAGTGAAGATGGGGCGTTGCTGCCCTCCAGTGTCTGAAAGCTGGTACTACACGTGTGGTCTTTTTACCCAATTACAGGTCTTCTGTCAGGGACCTGGCTCTGATGGCTGACCGCTGAGTGCTGCACCATAAGAAGGCAGATTAAACAACTCCATCCATCCTAAGGATCTGGGTTCAGATCTGTTGCTTATGAAAGGGAACTGGTCTAATTTTTCAAAGATTCCCCGAACAGGTCACTGACAAATATGATGTAGTGTGTTCTAGACATAAATTTATCAAGCTAATGAAAGCCATTCCCTCACCAATGATTCAGATGGCTACATCTAGTTTAACTTATTCCTCCAGTATAATTAGAGAGCCATCTTTAATAATTGAAGGATGCCGACTTAAGGAAAAGGCATGTAACAACAAATCTTTAAGGATGATTCTCACCAAACAATATTTTCCATCTCAACTGAAACGAAAAAAGAAAATTATAATTCCAGTTTTTTGATTAAATATCTCTTTCCCAATTCCAGCTAAAGCAAAAGAAAATCACTTCAAATTTTTACATGCCATTTATCCATCCAATGACTATTTACATACGAAGTTCAATATTGATATGAATGCATGCACTTTCTGCAATAATGACGTTGAAACAGAAGAGCATTATTTTAATTTGTGTGGTAATTCTAGATGATTTTGGTCAGGTTTTAAGCACTATAGATAACATCTAAATATAATTACTGCCCCCATTAACCTTTCAAATAGTTAGATTTGGTTTACAAGAGTTTAGGATTAATAATTAGATTATATTGGCAAAATATTTTATTCACAAATGTTGTTTTTTTTCAGTTCTTGCTGCATTTAAAAATTCAATTCTTCTTTTGAAGGATTCACTAAAACATTGCAAATTAGACAAAAGCACACATCCTATTTGATTTTTTTGAAACAGCTTTTTGAATAATGTAAAAGATTTTCATACGCATACCAAATTTAGATTTGTTCTTGTATATATGTGTATATATATATATATTTCATTTTTTTCTTTTCCTTCTTTGTTCTTCGACATTTTCTTGTGTGTTCTTTTTTTTATTGACTACTGCTAAGTTCTTATCCTTTTATATTTGCACTTGATGACTTGATGTTGTGTCACGCTGTATTGTTATAATTTCAAAATAAAATTAAAAAAAGACCTGCTGACTTCAGGTTTTAGCGGTTGAGCAAGGACCCAACCTATCCAGACCGGCGACGACCCGCCCTCGCAAGCATCCTGCCCCTGGATTCGGACACACCCAGAAACAAGCAGACGGATGGTGTAACTGTAATTACGTCTGGCTGGTCTGAAAGACTCATAAAAGGTTCCCCGAGATGTTTTAGAAGAAAGATACAAAAAACCTTACTACAGGCAAAAAATGTTCTGTACAAAATTAATATTTTGTTCGTCACTGACTTATTAATTTCTTGCTTTTAAACGAAGCATAATGATTTAGCGTAGAAATTGAAAGTTAGCTCATTGTATCTGCACATCTGATGCACATGAATCTTTGGAGTTGATGAGCATTAGTTATGTTCTTGTTTTCTTTTGCACCTTTATTTTTATCTTTAAACTTGATCAATGTGTGTCGTTAATAAAGTAACTAAAATTGGTGTCAACAATGAAGTTCTTCCTGAAATTGCTTTATTCAACATTTAAGTTATATATGTAAGAAACTGTTTGCATTCAACAGAAAAAAGGAGAATCTTAAATGTTACTTTGTGCATCGTGTCTCAAAGCTCAGCTGAGCAGCGTTTTGGCAAGGAGAGGGAAAAAGGGGAGGAAGGGAAGAGATGTCAGCTGTTTTTGACGTGAATTAAACCTGCAGAAAAGCACAGATGACTTCATGTTCATCACAGGGAAACAGAGATCAGTACAAATAACCACAACAACTCCACTTTAGCATCTTAATTTGCAGAAGACCTGTCTGGACAAAGAAAAGTAAGGATTTAATTTAAAGTTTTTCAAAGCTAATTGACATTTAGAGAGACAATATAAACATTTTAACCTTGGTATTTCAAATGTAGAAGAAGCTTTCACTTCCTTGCAGCAATTAGGTTAAAATATGGTATTTTTCTTTGAAATTAGTTTAAGGTTTCATTATTGATTTTCTTTTACAACTTCATTGTTCAACTGTAAACATTTATTTATCTGATCAGAAGAATTTGACATTTCATCAGGAAATTCTTTCTTGGAGGCTTTTTTTCCCCTTTTTATAAAAATCACCATGTCTGACCGTCATGATGGTGAGTTTTTCACAGCACAGATAAATGTCTTGTGTGTGAATAAGAAAATTCAACTTCTGCTCATGCATCCTTATTTTTGAAGTTGTGGAGTCACCCAGCTGTGGGACAGGAGCTGTGTTTGAGGACACACACAGAGTCTCAGAGCTCATCGATGTCACATACGCAGCATGCAACACCAACACAGGTCAGGTGATTTTCACAATAACATGACAATTGGTGTGTATGATTTTTCATTTTCTTCTTATCTTAAGGAGACGTGTTGGCCTCCACGATCACTCAGTACCTGCAGACGCTCACGGTTCAGAACCCAGATCAGGACAGACTGGATTCCTTGCAACGGCTGCTTGATCCGGACCTTCAGGACCCACATGTAAGCAGAGAGACGTTCCACGCCGTCATGAGGGAGTGGATCGCTCGGTGCAATCAGGACAGGTGAGAATGGTTTTTGCTGAGGGTGTTTAAGTTCTAATCGCTGAGTGTTTCTACTGCCTCTCATTCATCAGCTCAGATGCAAATGACTGTCATGTTTCCTGGCCAACCTCCTCTGAAATATCCACAAATGGTAGAATTCCCTGTTTTGTTCAGACTTTTGAGAATTTTATAAAAATCTGATGATAAGAAAACAGTTTATCTTTCAGGACTTGCTTTGTCGTTTTCTGGAACCAAAGCAGCTTTCCCAGAGGTCCAGCAGAGTTCCTGGTCAGTAGTTTGACCTGCTGTCACCGGTCTATTGTCGTGATTCATCATTTATGAATTGTGTGTGTGTGTGTGTGTGTGTGTATTTTTAGGGCTGGACAGGACCTGTCAGACACAGTGGCTGAACTGAAGCATGCTAATCACAAGCTGAGCGAGCAGAACCGCAGCCTATTGGTGATTCTGGACCAGAGTGAAGATGTAAACCTGCAGCTCAGTCTGGAGATAACGGAGCTGCAAGCAAAGCTGGTCAGGTGAAGAATGAGCTCCTTTATTCTGTTCATGTCTAGAATCTCCCAAAAATAAATAAATTACAATGATTTATTTTATTGTTTAAATTCACTGATAGCACAGTGTAGGATACATAATGTGAGATGTGTTTAATAATGGTTAGACACCAATCAGTGGTGCCCCCAGAATTTTTTCATTCATGGGGGGAATAATGAAGGCCAGTGAAAATTTAGGGGTGGCACACCAAATTCGTCCTTGTGGTCATAGACATGAATACGTAGACGTGCCATTGGGCACTGGAGAGCGTAACAGTGTCGCCGTCATATTGGATGGGTTCCTCACTCTCCAAACCCAACTGGAGTCAATGCAGGGGGGCAACTATACCCGTTTTTTGATGGTTAAAATTGTTGCAACCAGCACACTATTGAAAACAAATCACATGGGATCACTATTGAGTTTTCTAGCCTACCTGCTGGGATTTTATATTTTAATTTAATTATGTTTTCATTTTTATTATCATGCCATACCAAATGTCTGATTTTGTGAAAAAGCATAATAAAATGTGTTCTTTAGTTGGGTAAACACCCTCCTCAGTAAAAATGAATGCTAGCAAATGGGAACCCATTCAAGATGGCGGCCCGCTGCTACGCCAGCTCCAATAGGCAGCGCCCGTCCACATCGTGTCTACGTATATGTCTGTGCTGGTGGTAACTATGGGAGAGTGCAGCCTGTGGTGATGCATTGCATGCTCCTTAATTCTTTTTTGTTAATAAAACAATATGATTCCAACAAGGCTAGTGACCAGCATTTTATTCTGGCCACCCCTAGGGGGCACCACTGACAGGGTGCTGCTATGAGCCACAGTTTATGAAAAAGATCTGATTTCACAGCTGTGATCTACCAATACTAGTTTCAGCAGATTCTTATTTTTCCTCAAACAATTATAATTACTGTAACGGACTAAATTCTTTTACTAATTTCTGATTAACTTGAAGAATAAAATTCTGTTACATTAATAAGTTAATTGATTGTGCATTCATGACATAGACATAAAAGAAGTTGACCTAGGAATGAAAGTGGAAGTTGCCACCAAAAGGAGCCACAGCGCCCTCTAGAAGGCTGACAGCAGTATAAGACCCATGTAAATAGATGGAACATTTACCCGTTTAATAAAAAATAAAAACATACCTCAGATCATTTTTTCTATGTGTTGATTAATGTTGATTCATGTAGCTCTATCTTTGCCACTGAAGGTAAAATAAAAAAATCAATAAGTTTTGTTTAATTTGATGCTTTAAAAAGCAAACATTTTGGGAGGTACTTTTACTAATTATAAAATCAGTACACAGAATTTCTCAAAAACAAAAACATTGACTATCAGTATCATAAACTTTTAAAGCTCTGGATATTTTTTGTGAGGCTAAAGGAAAACATCAAACAGTCCCGCAGCTGTGAAGCCAAACTAAACAACCATTAATTCTATGGTCGAAACACTGCAACACAATCAAGTTTGACAAGAAATAAAACTTTATTTATCCACTAAAAATGAATGAGATGACAAGATGTGGAGCCAGTAAAGGTGTGGTAATAAACAACAAAAGGAAGCAAACAGAGGAAACTGACCACCGAGATAGGTGGAGACGGGAAAAGATTCTTTGGATAAATATTCCTGACAGCTCTGAGGCCTGTTCGGGGAATCTTTGAAAAATTAGACCAGTTCACTTTCATAAGCAACAGATCTGAACCCAGATCCTTTAGGATGGAGTTGTTTAATCTGCCTTCTTATGGTGTAGCACTCAGCGGTCAGCCGTCAGAGCCAGGTCCCTGACAGAAGACCTGGAGGAGACCTGTCAGCGGCTTAAAGAGGCTCAGGAGACAGCTGGTCACACTCAGAGACGCTTCACAAAACTGGTAGCCTACATCACAGCAGCTCACAAAATAAACAACACAGCTGCATTTCTATTCTGAGCATGTGTTTGCCTGCTTTTTGGTTTTCAGACCAATGAAATTGATCATCTAAAGGGTCATATCAGAAGACTTGAAGACAAAGTAATGTAGATCTTAATTATTACATCTAGTTTTGCCTTTAAAACATTAAAACTGATAGAATTATATGTGACACTGAAGTTATTTTTATTTACACAGAACAGAAAACTCACCTTTGAAAGATCGCAGACGGACGAGAGTCTGAACAACCTGAGGAGGGTCAACTCTGAGTTGAGGGTATGATCGAATGAGCATGTTAGTCTCTGAGTTTGTTGTTGAGCCTGATTTCTCTGATTTCTCTGCATTTGCAGGCCGAACGTGACGGAGCCCTGCTTACATTAATGCTGAGAAACAGAGAAATCACCAAGGTCAGTTCTTTTGTCATTTAAAGGAAAAATACGCACTCATAAATGTAATTTAAATGTATTTAAGTGTTATATGAAATGTTGTTCAGAGAGACGCTGTGATGGAGAAGATGAAAAACTTCCACATGGAGAATCACAAAATGATCGAGGTACGTCTGCTCAGGACAGATGTTGATTGGTGTCTTGTTGTTTGGTGTAACAGCTGTTTCATCACTGTGTTGTTGTGTTACAGGCTCTGCAGTCAGAGCTGGTGAGGTTACAGGAACGTTCACGCCAGATTCTCTTCAGGTACGTTTTCAAACGGTGGTGCTTTTCATTAAAGTACGTCTCTGTCAGAAGTAACTGAATTGAAACAGTTTAATAATTTACCAACTGACAAAATCAAAAGCAAAAACACAAAAAAATACTTATTTATTTGTTTGTTTGTGAGTATGAAAAACAACTAAAACGTCTTAAAATTGTGAAACTCTAGAAAAACATTTTTTAAACTTTCTGATTATAATCTGTCACATAATCGGAGTTCTTCATGCAGGCTGAACATGAAAATAGTCTCCTACACCCAGGGTGCGAATTACACAGAGGCTTCCGGGGTTGCCCAGTTAGACTGGGGGGGGGGGGGGGGGGGGGGGGGGGGGGGGGGGGGGGGGGGGGGTAATGGGGAGATGGGGTACTTTGCCTTGGTCCCCAAAATGACTTGTAACGGTCCTGGGTGTGGGACTGAGCTTTGAAAGTGATCTGAATTGTGTCAAATAAATAAATTTTACATGCTTGTAAATTATTATTATTATTATAAAGTTACAAAGGTGTAGTGGGATACATCTACCTACATTTTCCTTTTCAAGCACTTTGTTTTGTTTTTTATGCGACTATTTTCCTGTCCTGTCTGTCTCTTACATGCATCTCCTCTCAATCCTCCAGAAAAACTGCTGCCTGGCTTCTTCATTTTCAACTCCAGTTACTTTTGAAATTAGTAGATCAAAATTATCTGTCGACTGCAAAAATAGCGGAATGTGCGCTGCACGGCCGTGCCAGTGAGGTGAAGTCACCGAAGCACGGGAGATGAGCTCTGCCAGGGGCGGTGTTAGTGGGTGGCTACTTGGGCTCAAGACCCGGATGTTTTATGAAAAGCCCAAAATCAAAATTTTACTTTTGTGAGTGGAAAAAAAATGCTTGTACACACACGCACGCACGCATTTGTATCCGTGTTGTATCCGCGATCTCGTTCTTTCGGTCACTACCCAAAGCTCGTGACCATAGGTGAGGGTAGGAACGTAGATCGACCGGTAAATCGAGAGCTTCTTCGCCTTTCGGGTTAGGGTAACATTCATGGACTCACCCATCTTGACTCACAACGGGGAAGGCTGTTGTTGGTTTAGCGTCCAGGAAACAGCAGAGAACGTCTCTGCTAGTAGAAGCTAACTGTAATGGGCTCGACACATGGGAGGTGACAAACGACCGCAATCAGTGAAACTCATTGCTATCGCATTGATAACCTGACACACGGGAGGCGACATGCGGCAGCAGCCAGTGGCAAAAACCAGTGACACACTCTGTTTCAGGGTGAATAGCAAGTCTTCCGTTGTTTTGATTGACTGTCAGATTGGAGGTAATTTGGGGTTATTAAAGCAGTTCAGAGTTGATAAAGCGGTAGATATGAAGTCTCACAAGGTTTTGCTAGAATTAAGTGAAATCTTGTAAAGCTCTGGGAAATCCGACACGGCAACTTTTCAGCTTTCCTTTTGTTTGCCCAGAGCTGTACTGAGAAGCATCCTGTCCGCTCATTGGTCAGTCAATGAAACCTCCGCTCCTCCTTGTCTGAGCGACAGCAATGAAAAGTTGAAAAATGTTCAACTTTCTGGGATCGCGTCGCTGGCCCGTACACAACACATGCACAAGCGCAAAATTTCACATGCACATTTTTCGCGTTTCGCTTAGCAGGGGAGAGACCCGTGATTATCGCTTTGTCGCACGTCTCATTGAAAATTAATGGAGAGGCGATGTCGCCTCCTGTGTGTCGAGCCCATTAGCGTTAGCAACTCCACCACACAGCAGAACTCCTTCAGGCTTGTGTTGTATGTGGAGATAAAACATCAATGTTGCAAGTCAGCGGCAGAGTTGCATAGCTGTTATCTAATCTAAGGCAAGACTCATTTTGTAAAGTGTTACCTCAACAAGCAAATAGGCAAAAATAACAGAAAAGCATAAAATGTATAATTAAAAAAGAACAAGAGTTGTGTGAAATGAAATAAATACACAACCGACAAAGATAGAACAGTAATGTGTCACCAAATGCATCCAGTTCGAGTTATTAGACTGCACAAATTTAGTCCTGAGTAGGAATCAGAAACATCAGAATTTCCCAACTTTAGTTAGAACTTTAATTGTTTCTATTTAACGTTCTGTTGGAGGTTAACATCTTGATTTTTGTTTATCTTGATTTTCATTTTCTGTGGTTTAGTTATTATTTTACATTATTTACCTAAAGTATTGTTTTATTTTATCAAAGTTAGCAATTTAGTCCAGTAAACACCTGTCCTGCTGTCCCTCTGGTTCCAGTCCACAAAGTCCTGGATTGCTCTCCGTAGAACAAATATCTACATATTTATAGAAGCTCAAAAAGGTTTTACTGACAAGTGCAAACACTTACAGAGGATATTATAATAATTCTGACAGGTACGACAGAGAGCTTGTCAACCCTCAGAGTCGTCCCTGTCGCTCTCTGCTCAGCGAGTTGCTGGACGTGCAGCAGGTTGGTTTTAAATACAAGTTATTCATGTCCCTGAATGCTTCTTTAATGACTGTTTATTTTTGTGCAGCAGCACGATGGAGCTCTGGATGACAAAAGTGTCCCATCCCTTTACAACAACACCAGTGATGTTCAGAGCACCAGGCACAAGATTAGGAGTGATGGATTTGTTCTGCACAGCAAACGTCTTGGGAGGGTGAGGAGGCTGTGCACATGAGAGCAGAGCAGTGTTTACATTCTGTAACAAGTATGAGTCCTACCTGTTGGGTCTCGCGTCTCACACAGGACTCCTCTGATGCTCTGAGGCCCTTTTCTTGCTCCCAGCAGCATCAGACGACCATTAAACACCAGTTTTCTAACGTGTACGTGAGTTTTTACCTCTCTTTCTCCTGTTATGGTAACAGAAAGGAAACGGCTGATGTTAACCTCCTTTTTCTTCTCATAAGCTAATAAACCACCGTCTGGCTTTGACAGTGTATTTATGAGCATTTCCATTAGGAGTCACTACCTTCTTTGAAGGAAACTCTACAAGGGATAAGTGCACTTTTAGTACCCCATGGTAACTACATAACAGTGTGTTTATAAAGCTGCGGTGCTGGTTTCAGGCAGCAGAAGCAGGGCAAGTCTGTGTGGGAGGAGAAAGTGGAGGAGCAGCTGAGAACCTGGGAGAAGGAGGAAAAGGAGAGCCAAACTGGAAGCCAGAATCAGACCCAGGAGGCCAGGGAGGAGGCAAAGACCTGTGCAGATGTGTCACAAGAGCTCTCTGAGGAACAACCAGGGCTGCTGCATGCAGAGGATGCGATGAACAAGCAAGTTCATCACCTGCAAGGCTCTCTGGGAACTGGACAGGAATGTTCATGTGAAGCTCCTCACACTGATAAAGACACAACGAGACAGGAAGCAGAAAGTAATGTGGAGAGGGATGCAATCGTGATTTCAGAGTCGGGCTCAGAAACGCAGCTCCTGGTGACCCTTGGGAGGATCGAGGCTATGGTCAGCAACGCCCTGGAAACAGCCGAGCGAGTCAGGCAGGGCGAGCAGAAGGTGAGCCAGGTGAAGCAGAGGATGGAGAGCATCACTGAGAGGGTGGAGGAGGCTGTGGGGCGAGGAGGCAACACCGGTGAGCAGCTGGAGGCCATGATCAGGGGGAGAAATCCACCCCAGGTCAGTTTCTGTTAGAACTCTGTAATCTATTTATAATAAAATCATTTTAATTACAGTTTTTAATTTAAAATCTATGTAGACTTTTACTTTGAAAAGAATGCACCAAACGAATGTTTGTATAAGGTGAAACCTAATGTATCTGCATTGGTTTTAAACACTTGTTGCCAGTGTTTAAACGTTTTCCACTTGAGAACCTCACATGTTTTCCAAATTTGGGCAGCCTTGCTGTGGCTCTGAGGACCAAATATTAGGTTGGCAGGTTGACTCCCCCTGATCCAAAATGTCCTCGAGCATGACAGTCATACCAATGTTTCTTTAGAAAATATTAGTTTTCCATTGTTTAATTTAATTGTCCTCTGTTCCTGAAGTCACTAGTGCTGCCGGCTGTTCCTGGGTCAGCCACTGCAGGCCTAAGAGATGGAGCTGGACCCAAGGAGACGGACAGCTTGGAGCATCCGCCTTTGTTTCCAGATTTCCCAGAAGTCCCAAAGCCTCCACAGCGACCCATGAAATGTAGGACAACTGCATGACAGAAACACATCGGTATCATGGTAATAGGGTAAACAACGGTTTTATATATAGCTGCTTCCTTTTCTAGTGGTAATCCCTGGGGATGTCTGAAAATAGACAGATGTTTATGTTGCACACAACAGCTGGAACAGAGAAGGGTGTGTGTTTTTTTAATCTGACTGGGTCTTTGGGAATATCAGTGTGGTTTAGAGTGATTTTGAGATGTAAGCAAACCAAATGAGAGAAAGGCATGTCCAGCTAGATGCACTTTTATAGTAAAGGGTGAAAATATTTGGGCTTTTTAAAAGCTCTTTATTCTTCGTTCTCAGTTATTCATCCTGTTTTAAAGTGAAGTCAAGGTCTCATGTAGGGACTAAAACTTAGTTTATCATTTATTTTTCCAATGTGATGGCTAAAACTGTTCAAATATGCTATGTCTTACTTCTTACAACTGTCTCCATGAACGGTAGTAGGAAGAACCGTTTTTTTTTTGTTTGTACAGAAAATAAGAAGCTAATATAAATTAAGATGAGATGAGATAAAATTAAAAAAGACCACAAGTCAAGATACAATACACATCACAACACAATAAGTGAAGACAGGGCAAGAAAAACTAGAGACTACATGACATAACAAGACAAGACAAGAAACAATGCGATATGATATAGTACGGTACATTATGGTGTGGTACAATACAACATGAAACAATCTGATACGATGCAATAAACTACAATATGGTACGATACGATACGTTGCAATATGGATACGATATGTTACAGTATGGTACGGTACAATACTATATGACAAGACGAGATGAGATGAGAAAAGTTCAAATAAGATAGGAGGAGGCAAAATACCTTAAATTATGATGCAATATAATAAGTTATGATATCATACAAAACAAGACAAGACACGATAAGATAAGAAGCTACTATCTCTCGTGTCTTTATTTCTCACCTTCCAGGAAATCAATTACCTCTCAAAATTTGTAGAAAGCTGTTGGTGAAGAATATGTCTAGTATTTATTAGGGGTGGGAATTTAACGCGTTAATTATAATGAATTAATTACAAAAAATAACACGTTAAAAAATTAACGCATTTAACCCTTTAAGCCCGAGGGTCCCCCAGTTGGGGGATGTTGAAGTTTAGCAGCAATATATATGCCCTAAATATCAATATAGTCAAGCTGCACCTCTAAAGAAAGCTCAGAACCTTGGCTACGAGACCATGTAAATCTTTTTCATGTGCTCCAAACACAACTAAAACTACAATCAAATGAGTGATCAGAAATCCCTCTTCATGTGTTTTTGCCTCTAATGATGCTAAATCAAATCAAATTGCACACACATTCTATCAACCCATTATGTAGATTTTTTTAAGACAATACAATTATCAAAATGTACTTAAAGTAGTATTGTACTTTTAGGTCTGTCCTATTTTTGCCAGTGATATACATATTTTTTTCTCCTGTTTTGAATTACAATACAATTTAAAAGCATTTTTTTTATAAATTAAAAGATTAGAAATTACAATAATAATGTCAATGACTATTGTTTGATTCTCTGTCTCATTATTTTTAATTTAAAAAAATACTTTTGGGGCAAATTTTCTTGAACGATTAAAATGCGATTAATCAAGATTAATTAATCACAAAGCTTCTAATTAATTAGATAATTTTTAAATTGAGTCCCACCCCTAGTATTTATGACTATCAATTTCTTTTTTTTATTCTGCTGGATTTTTAGTCATGTATTTTTTCACACCCATAATCGCCTTGTAGATCACGTTTTCACAGCAGAAAAAGCCACCTTTGTTTTCTCCTCCAGAACAGAACTTGTTTGAAATGCCTGAAATCAGCCCAGTAGCGGACCACTAGTCTGGATTGTTTATTTTTGATGTTCAAGAGGGTTTAGAGTTGGTCTAAGTTTCTGAGAAGCAGGGAAATTCAACCGAAAAGGAACAAGCAGCTGTGTTTTATAACACAGCCCTCTGTCTAAAGTTTGCATAGTGGTGTGTGTCGTGCTGACATTAGCTTGTTTTTGCTTAGCAAATGAAGCTTTAATCATTGTTACACCATTAGTTCAATACATAATTTTGCTGTTAGTTACGGTCCAGAATGGCACAATACTACACATCCAGCCCTGCTCTCGTGGTATTTCTGCATGCTGGAGCTTGAATTTCTGTTTAAACTATACTTAACACACTCTTTTCAATGGTAATGCCTCCTGTTTGAGTAATCTGTAGCTATGTGGTCCCTGTAAAATTAATCTATTGCTGTTAAACTCTGTATTAAAAATGAAAAATCCAGGAGTTGTTGGTTTTTAGTCCTGTGCTTGTTAAATTTTTCCCTTAAATCGATGAAAGAGCTTTCAACCAGCAGATCAGGCGCCTCGTGAGCTTGAGATGGTTGCCAGGTTATTGTTGCCCCTGGTTATAGGAGTGGGGTGGGTGGCATACTTCCTGAAACGAGAGACACAATGGTTTCACCAGTCAGACGTTGGCCCCACTGAGAGCATCAGCCCCACAGGAAAAAAGATAACTAAATTAAGGTCCGCACTTGTTGCCTTGTCTTCTCTAATGAGTCATAGACATATACAGTCTTTTTTTTCCACTGTCCTGTTACATTTGCATTGAACACGCCTTGCAGTTAAATGCAAATCAGCTGTTTTTACTGTCTTTGCTCTGACAGGTGCCACAGGACGAGGCAGCTGCAGCAGCGAGGTAAGATCACTTTTGCTGCTTAAATACCACAAACTACACTTTAAGTCAAAGTGCTTTCTGCTCTGTGTCTGTGTTTCTTCAAGGATTTTTTTGTTTTTAAAAAAATCAAACACCATGCATCCTCGCACTGACTGAAGCCCACATATTTATATGTTGCACAATAAAGTGAAGTTGTTTAACTGTGGTCTTCTTATCAATCAGATCATTGTAGGACCAGTTCCATTTAAGGGGGTTCACATTTCGATTTAAAAAGCTACTCTAGCAGACCATCATGCAAAGATTTACTAAAAATGTTCAAATAAGCTAAAATTTTTATTTAAATGAAGCATGAAGAGACAAGTTATGATGTGTTGAATTGGAGAAATGGTTATATTTCTGTAGTATCAGTTTAGGAAGTGATGCTGGTCTGTCGCCTGTTTTTTTCCTTGGAGAGCCGCTTCCTGAGGTAAAGCAGTCGTCGTCGTGATCTCCTTTTCTACGTTATAGATCAGGGTGTCATAACTTTTCAAGACAGCTCAGTAGCCCAGCGGTATGAGTGTCCACCCTGAGACTGGGAGATCGTAGGTTCAAATCCACGGTCGGGTCATACCAAAGACTTCAAAACAGGGACACAGTGCCTCCCTGCTTGACACTCAGCTTTACGGGGTTTGATTGGGGAGTTAAACCACCAAATATTTCTTGAGCACGGCCGCGTCAGCAGCTCACCGCTCCCCCAGGGGATGGGTCAAATGCAGAAAAATAATTTCACCAGTGTGTGACGACTAATGGGACTTTAAAATCATTGAGGTGAAAGTCCTCATGGGCCACAAAAATGATCAAAAAAGCTAAAAATGGACGTATTAAAAATAATTCCACCATTCTAGAAATGCAAACTGAGGACCGCATAAATCACTCAGAGGGCTTTAAATGGCCCCCAGACCACTTGGACACAGTTGTTACAGGTGGACGTACACGCTCTGTTCTCTAGCTATTGATGGAACTCTTATGTTCTATTAGAGCATTGCTGATTTTTTTTTGTTTTCACTTTGAAATGTGACCTTTATGTTTCAGGATTAAATGATTTGCAAATGGTAATAATTTTATTTATTATTATATTTATGCTTTACCTTTTTGGACAATGGATATTTACATTGAAACATATCTTAGAAGCAGATCAGTTAAACACTGTCTAAACACAAGAGTCATTTGCATGTGATTTAACAATAATAAACAACATGTCCATTACGCTGGACTGGGAGGACTGGTATAGCTGGTATGGGACTATAGGATGGGAAAGTTGCCTCGCTCACTGTTCAGTTATTCAGATACAGCTATTGTTGATTTACTGGTGTGTGTGTGTGTGTGCGTGTGTGTGTGTGTGTGTGTGTGTGTGTGTGTGTGTGTGTGTGTGTGTGTGTGTGTGCGTGTGCGTGTGTGTATGTGCGTGTGCATGTGCGTGTGCGTGTGTGTATGTGCGTGTGCGTGTGCATGTGCGTGTGTGTGTGTGTGTGTAATTTTAAATGAAAGACACCAATTGATTTTTTTTTATTTTGTAGCTAATGGCTGCCTCAAATAGATCTGGTTTGTGTTTATGTTGGGGGGGGATCCTGCCGGAGACGTCAGTCAGAACAACCTACGTTCAGAGAAATAGAGATAAATGCTCAAGGAGAGCTAAGCTAACAGCAAATCAAGAAGCGCATCTAAAAAACTCAAACCTGAAGAATTTTTAATCCATTTAAGTGAAATTATTATTTTAAACTTTTCCACAGAGTCAGACTGTTTTTTTCCCCAGAACGTCTGTTACTTAAAATAGATTTTAGGACATGACACAATATTTCCTCCAGTCAAAAAGGACTAAATTCTCTAAGTGATGCGCCATCGCTGCTTATTTTCTCTGTAAAATACACAATGTTTGCATCACAACCCTCTAACCAGCAAGACGAAGCGCCCATGTCAGGAGTTTTGACAGAGCAGATTACCAAATAATAATGGATCTCAAGTGCTCGGAAGTGGATGCATGAATTCCTCACAGCCAGCAGAGTAAACACAGATCAGACAGACATGATCTAACCGTCTCACACCACCGTGCCCCGATGCAAAACAACACGCAAAAGTTTCCTCCATAACTCTGACTTTATTCAAGTCTGAGTGGAGGGATGATCAGATGCTGAGGAGCAGATGCCTGAGAAAACACACAGACACTTCCACTCCACAGCAGCCTAAAGAGGCATGCTGAGCCCTTCTCCTTAAATGGTAAAAGCTCCAAGGAGTGAAAGAGAGGCTGCTGCTGCTGCTGAAAAAAGACAGGGATCGGAGGGGACGGGAGAAGGAAAGAGAAGCCCTGAAGATTCAGGAGGTTTTGGTGCAAAAGGCTGAGAGTGACAGATTGGCTTTGGGAGTGTGTTTCTGCAGCAGAGTCAGGACTCAGGTAAAGTGCATGTCTTCTGTGGACAGGTTCAGGTGTTCAGCTGCATTCTGTAAACTCTCAGACATTTGTGTGAACGTTTTTGTTGACAGTGAAGCCTTGTGACGGGTCGGCTGGGGTGAAATCAGAACTTATTTGTATGTTTTAAGTCTGTAGGATGAATCTGCTCTCTCTGTCCATCTCATCATGCATGTCCTATGTTTTCTCACACTTCCCCTGCCATGTTATCTCAGATTGTGCCTCTGTGGTAACCACTTCCTCTGCTGCTCTGCACTCTGCTTCACACAACCAAATTTTAAACAAATCTGGCAACAGGGAGCAGCTTATGTAACAGAAATGGGGAGGAGGGTGTCCTTCGTCTTCGCTTTCAGGACAGGGAGAGACCGAGCTGCACGTAAAACTCTGTGATTGAAAATGAAGTTCTCATTCTTGCTTGTAGAAAAAAGAAAAATGAGTTGTGTTCATAAGGTTATCTGGGCTCGGGGGATGCATGTTCTGTCCTCCTCAGGAAATAAGCGGAGCGATTCAATTACTCTGCAATATTTATCTCACTGTCAAACTCTGCAGGAGAAACCAGCACCTTCGTTTAGTTTGAACCGTTTTTAAGTTGTGCAAAGCTTCCTCTGACTTTTGTCAGGGGGGCTGGAGATTTCTGGACACGTCCAGCTATATTTGGATGCTTGTTTGGGTAATATTGTGTTATTTTTAGTCATGGACTTAAAAAAAGAAAGCATCCATTTCTGATGACAGACACAAAAATGCACACGATTAAAGATAATTTGCCCTTTTGTTATTCTTCTGGTTTCATAATATTTGGTATCTGGTCTGAAAAGGGAGCTGCAGCACTGATAACAGAGCACAAAAATACTTTTAAATCACAAGTGATTCATGCAGTTGTTTTCAAAGATGCTCAGAACTTCATTTCCTATTAATTATAACTTTGTTGAGGCAAAAAAAGGCAGAAAAGATTCAAACAAAATGCCTAAAATGTTAAAAGCTTAAGTACAAAACAAAGTATTTGTCTTTTGTTAACCTTGATTTTTGCTTTTAATTTTAATTTCATGATAAATATAATAAAAAACCTCCAATGACATTTACTAAAAATGCACAATAGGTGCAGCAAACATGAGAATGAACACAATTTTATTTTCCACTGCTTAGAAAACAGAAAACATTTAACTCAACAAATCAGGGGTGATTTTCTTTTGACAAGGAAAACACAGACAACCCTTTGATGTTTCAGATTTACAAATCAATGTAGAAATTTAAAGTGTTTTTACATTTTTAAAGTATTTTTAACTTGATTACCGGTATCTCAGTGTTGATGGACGCTTACATTTATATATGCACTCTTATTCTTCTTCTTCTTCACTTAAAGTAACACAGAGCAGTTTCCTTCTCCTCTGCCCTACTGGTTGAAAATGGAATTACAACTGTCGTAAACAACCCTGCAGCAGCCTGTAGCTAGCGCTAACAATGAGCTAACGCTAACACGAGCCAACTAATACTAACATAAACCACAAAGTAAAAAGATCCACACTAGGGGTGGAAATTGATAAGTTTTTATCAATATCAATGGCATTGTCGATTCTGTCTATCAATCGAATTCCTTATCAATACCAGAGTAGTTCAATAGGTGGAAAAAAATTAAATGCTCGCAGCTTCCTGCATTATAACTGTCAGTTTATTTATGATAATCAATTGTACCTGGTATCGTTTGGAAAGATTTTTCCAAATGTTCTCCTTTATGTTGCTTGTGAAGTCAGAGTCTTCTTGCTGTAGCTTTTGCAAGATGGGAAAAATCTCACCACAGGTCGGACTTTTGCCGCTGGAGTCTGCTAGTGTGGAGATGTGTATATAAGGTAAATGACGCTAACATGATAGGCAGTGCTAGCTGATTATTTATCTGCAGTATTAACAGGAGAGGACGTGCAAACATCACTGCTGCTGCTGCGTTGAAATTCACTAGTCTGGAGTGGGTCAAAAACACGACGTTCACTTTAATTTATCACGTATTTTGTGCACAAATGCTTTTTCATATTCGTAGTGTTTCCTCTGATGAAATATCTACTTTGTAAGTTGCCCTGTTGTCATCCTTTCTCTTAAAGTACAACCAAACTTTTGAACGTTTGTGCCACTTAGGCACCATGTTTCCTGCTAAGTAAATGTGTAAGCTGCGCAACATAGCTTGCGTAAGCTACGCAACGTGCGTGGTGACGTCATTTGCGCCACCTGAAATTGATAAGAGAATCGTTTGCAAAAATGGCAAACAATTCTTAGGAATTGAAAAAGTGGGACCCGGTTCTCAACAAGAACCAGTTTCCGATTCCCACCCCTAATCCACACTGTTGGACAAAATTATTACTTACAAGTCCAGTAGCAACAAAGCCAGGTCACCATAAGTCTGTGATTTTGTAGCCTTCTTTAGCTCCCTCAATAGTGTCGGCTGCGCTGATGTTCACTCTGGTTTTAGCTCTTTGCTTCACCACCAAAGACATTACTCTCTTAGTTTTACTTGCAGGCTCCGCCATGATGCCAACAGAAAAACCAAACTTCTTCTTTTTCTTCTTTTTGTGCTTTTTATTGATGATCGGCAAACTGAAAATGCTAACTGCCTTATAGCAAGTATAAGAGCGCCCCCTAGAACACTTACCCGCTCCACAAAATTATCTAATGCGGTTCTTGGGCTGCAGAGTGGTGTCAAATATATAACTGGCTCAGTTTCTAACCCAACAATCACTGAGATCAATGTTAAAGCTTTAAAAAAGTATCTGTTGTTTCTTTAAAGACTTGAGTCGTTGTGTAAACTCACACTATCCTGACTGCACCCTGCATGAATCTTTAGGATGACGTACTCAAAATCAGAGAGAAAAAAACGATTATATAGACCAAGACAAGAATTTTAAGAGCAGTTACAGCACCTGATCCACAAAAAAATTCTGTAAAAAGAGAGTGGACACAGATTTTATTTAAAAAAAAAAAACAGCCTTCAAATTTTATTTTCTTTACTTTGGATCATTCACATGACCATTTTTTGTGCTGTAGCCGCCATCTTTACCTGGTGAAACAAACAATACATGAAAAGAAATAAAATAAGAAAACACATTTTATTTTGGTTAATGTTAAAATTTCTGCAGCAAACCCTTCTGCAGACAGATGAAAAGAGAAGTGATTCCTCTTCTGTATGACGCTGTATTCTTCTAGTCAGGAAGTGTTCCTGCAGCTGACTGGGAGACAGTTAAACAACCCATTTCCTCCCCAGAGACGCTCAGCCGTCCTGTCCCTATGTTCCCAAGCACTTGTCATGTTTGTAATAATGATACTGAGCAGAGCTCACTTTTAAACTTCAGTTCACAGAGAAATTCTCCACCGTGCGGATCAGAAACGGCCTCTCACTTTTAACTCGGTTTACTACAAGCATGACCACAAGTCTTGACTGCAGCCACACCTGTGCTGCTCATGCATATGGAAATCCTGCTATTTCTGGAAAAAAATCAAGCTTGTGTGAAGCTCATTAGCATTAGAGCAGCTAACCTCTGACTCTGGTTTGTGCATGTGCGTGCGTCATTAAAGGGTTAAAACTGTTCTGCATTCAAGATTTGCATAAATTTGTTGCTAAAAAGGATAGAGGAGACTTCAAACAGGGATTCACAATGGCTGCACACATGTATATATTTACTGAATCAGGATTTAGCTGAGTGAGCCACAAGAGTGTTGGGGTACTGATAGTTTTTCAATAATTTTCTCAATTGGAACAAAAAAAGACATTACATAACACACAAATGACAGGGTTGTATTGAAATAATGTAGAACTGTTTTCTTATTTCTGCCACCTCTACAATTTTTTTGTTTTAATGTCAGCTTTGATCATTTAAAGTAACACAGAGCAGTTTCCTGCTCCTACTGGTTGAAAGTGGAATTACAACCATTGTAAACAACCCTGCTGCAGCCTGCTGTAGCTAGCGCTAACAACAAGCTAACACTAACATGAGCCAACTAATACTAATATTAACCACAATGTTAAAAGATCCACACTGTTGGACAAAAAATATTATTACTTACAAGTCCAGTAGGAACAAAGCCAGGTCACCATCAGCCCATGATTTTGTAGCCTCCTTTAGCTCCCTCAAACTGGTGTAGGCCACGCCGATGTTCACCCTGCTTTTAGCTCTTTGCTTCACCTCCAAATACATTACTCTCTTACTTTTACTTCCAGGCTCCACCATGATGTCAACCAAAAAATGAAATTTCTTTTTCTTCTTCTTGTGCTTTTTATTGATGATTGGTGAACTGAAAATGCTAACTGCTAGCATTACAGCTAACAGCTGTAAAGCAGGTATAAGAGCACCTTTTAGAACACCTACCCACTCCACAAAACTATCAAGTGCAGTTTATGGTCAGCAGAGGGCTGCGGAGTGGTGTCAAATATGAAACTGGTTAACTCAACAATCACTGAGATCAATGTTAAAGCTTCAAGTTTAAAAAAAACTAGTGTTACTTTAACAACAGACTCTTTAGTAATTGTTTGTCCTCCCAGTAATCTTCCCTGCTGCATGCATTTTTTTTCATAATCTGTTTCCAAGTTTGTTTGTTTTTCACCGTCCCAAAGGGACTCGTTCCCTCAGTCAGCCTGTGAGACTGCAGCACAGCGTTAAAACAACCAAACGCATCCCTGTGTGTTTGTGTCAGAACAACAACCGTCTGAAGACGGTCAAAGTGTGGGAACAAAACACACACACACACAGAAGCATTTAGTGTCGTCTGATCACCAGCATTGCAAAGCAGAAGGAAGGTTTTAGTGCCTCACCCTGTTGGATGCAAATGTAGTTATTTAGCTCTGTTCTTCAATGAATCATTTGCAAAATTCCTGCAAAATTATAAAATTTCCATGTGATTTGTTTTTATTCTTGATTTATTTCTTTTACTTTGGCGTGTCACTGCCACATGCACATGCATTATCCTTTTGCAAAAACATCCAACACAAACCATGACTATGTAGTCTAGGACTTTGCTTAATTTGAATAAAATATTCCTTTTTATTTCAATGTGGTGGTGTGTGAGGTCTTAAAAACAATTTTGAATGATTTTACTTTAGTTTTAGTTGCAGTTTTGTACAAACTAGAAATTTTAGGATGTGTTAATGTGTGACGTTCAAGGTCAGCTCTGGCAACTTTGGGTAAAAGAGGCTCTTTCTGTAATGTACGAGTACCAACAGCTGATAATCTGTCTCATTTGTTTTCTTAAGCTAAAATACACACATTCATGTTTTTTATACACTTTTGGTTTTGCAGCTCCAGCGAGAGGAGAAGCTCTCACAGCAGGAGTTTCCTTTTAAACAAGGAGACTGTAATCAGTCTCCGTTTACTGCTGGGAGACCTTTTCTCCTCCCTCCCGCTCGCTCCTGTCTGCCCTTCGTCATGCCCACGCTGCCTGAGGAAGAGGAGGACTCTCCAGAAGAGCTGGACAGCTCCTCCAGCTCTCCTGGAACAGTGAGTGTTACAACACTGTCAGTTTCTGAGGCACACATTCAGCTGTTTGCTAAAATACCCGAAACAATACCTCATTTGGCAGCGAGAGGGAATTCCATCAATGTTTCTGCTCAGATTTGACTCAGAAATAAGTTTTCTTTTTGAATTTGAATGAATAAGTAGAAGCTTTTGATTGATTTCTCCTCAGTGAGAGAACAATGCACTTTTTTCCCTGGTGAAGGCTTCCTGCTGTTCAAACTGAGGCTCATTTATACTGAAAAAAGGAGAAGTTACAAATTAAAGGCACACTATGCAACATTTTCATAGTTTTAAATCATTTTCTTGAGCCAGAATGTGCTAAAATGAGCCTTCACAGGGTTAATGAAATGTCACTCAGACCCCCACCACCCTCTGTGGACAGAATACGCACTTGCAACTTCAGAGTGGCGGGCTGCCACCTGTTGGACTTGCTAAAGTGGAGCTGACATGCCTGGTGCTGCAGTCTGCTTCCAGCATGTTTCCTGCATGTTTTAGATCGTGAACACAGCTGATTTGTTTGATATAGTGATGAACCGCTCCTGTAGACACTAATGAAGGCTGAGGAGACATTTCAGCAGTTAGATTAAGGTGTTAAAAAGACCAACGCACAGTGAGGAGATAAGTTTCACTTTTGCTTTCGCTAACAGACACTAGGGGGTGCTAAAAACAAGCCAAAACTGCATAGTATACCTTTAAATAATTTGGTGCATAAATTAATTTTGCTCTGTAAGTTTCCTCAAAGAGGTTGCCAAAAATGTCTAATTCATTTATGAGTCTTTGAAAGCCTCTTTGCTTTGCTTTTTTTTTATTTAAAGGTGCATTTCACTGAAACAATCTCAGGAGGAAGACTGAACTTAGGTTTTTCAGATATAGATATACAAGCAGATTCAGGTTTTCTGATACATGTAAAAGAGTGAAGATTTTTTTATTATTAACGGAGAAATAAATTCAATTCTACATGGCCTTGTGTGACAAAAAATCAGTTTGACCTCTTTTGCAGAACAAGTGCCTTTAGACTTCACATCTGTGTGTTGGCATGTAAAACAGAGGTGTAGAGCCGTGGCTGTGAAAGCTTTCATTCACTACATTTTTATATAATCTGTTTTAACCATTTTTTAGGTTTTAGTTTGGATTTTATGTATTATAAGCAGAAATAAGAGGCACTTTTAGAATGTTTGCTAAGAATCTAAGAGAATCATTATACAGCTGCAGTCAGAGTTTAAGATCTGGTTCTGTTTCACTGATGGAGAAATTCAAAAATACAGAATGTAAAATAAGATATTTTTCTATAAAAGTGGTGAGGGAATAAATTTAGCTCTGTGAAAATGATGAATTGTGACTTTTTCTTTGACAACAGCTTTGATGAAACTGAATTTTGACTTTATTGTGTCATTTTTATACCCAAAATTTCACAAGTCTTTATTTTTACATGTAATATGTAGCCACATATTAACATATTACTCATTATGCTGTAGTATTTTTACTAGTTCCTATTACAGCAGCCACTGAGAAACTTTATTTATCACTAATTTCTTAGCAATGTTATAATGTGAGCCTTGGCAGCAGTCAGTCCAGTCCGTTATCAGATGTTATGAAAATATGTGGCCATAAAAGTTGACTCACGATGCAAATCTCTGAACTTTAGACCACGAGAGTTTTCAGACGTTTTACAGCCGCTGTAGTTGATTAATGACACTTTCACCGGAAAACATGCTGCCCACTACACTGCAAAAACGGATTTCTAAAAAAGTTTAAAAAGCTTAACCTTTAGACATTTTATCTTATTTTAAGTCTAAAAAGAAAAAAAATATTATCAAGAAAAAGAGCATTTCTTAAAATAAGGTAAATATTCTTAAATATGCAAAAAAAAATCTAATGTTAGATTTATTAGCTAGTTTTAAAGGGATACGATGCAGTTTTGGCTTGTTTTTAGCACCCCCTAGTGTTCCATTAGTGAAAGCAAAAGTGAAACTTATCTCCACACTGTGCGTTCATCTTTTTAACACCTTAATCTAACTGCTGAAATGTCTCCTCAGCCTTCTTTAGTGTCTACAGGAGCGGTTCATCACTAAATCAAACAAATCAGCTGTGTTCATGATCTAAAACATGCAGGAAACATGCTGGAAGCAGCAGACTGCAGATCCAGGCAGGTCAGCTCCTTTTTGCTACGCCCAACAGGGACCGGCACTCTGAAGTTGCAAGTGCAGTATTCTGGCCACAGAGGGCGGTGGGTGTCTGAGTGACATTTCATTACCCTGTAAATGATCATTTTAGCACATACTGGCTCAAAAACATCATTTAAAAATATGAAAAAATTGCATAGTATGTCTTTAAGACTTCTATCCAAACTGGTAAATGGCCTGTATTTGATATAGTGCCTTCTACAGACCTAAAAACCTCCCAAGGCGCTTTACAACACAATCAGTCATTCACCCATGCATGCACAAATTCACACCCTGGTGATGATGAGCTACATCGTAGCTACAGCTGCCCTGGGGCACACTGATGGGAGCGAGGCTGCTGTACACTGGCGCCACTGGTCCCTCCAACCACAACCACCACCAGCAGGCAATGTGGGTTAAGTGTCTTGCCAAAGGACACGACAGAAACAGACTGAGCAGGGCTCGAACCTGCAACCTTCCGATTACAGAGCAGACACTTAACTCCTATGCCACTGTCACCCCTAAACAACTTTTGCTTACCTCGTTTTTTTACTCAAAACAAGAAAATATGAATTATATTTAAGATGATTTACATTATTCTAAGTAATGTTATTTTTCTAGATAAGATATTTTTTCTTTTTAGACAAAAAGTAAAATTGTCTAAAAGTTAGGCTTTTTAACTTTCTTGGAAGTCAGTTTTTGCAGTGTAATTTACATTTTGCCTCTTTTTCTGAGTGAGTTTACAAGAAAGCCAATCTAAGTGGTTCCTTTACTGGTGTTTTATGTTGGTTTCCACAGTCCATAGTGGGTGAAAGCCAAGCCGTCATCATGCCTGCCCCCACCATCGTCTACCCACAGCAGGCCATCATCATCCAAAAAGAGGGGCATCCACTTGAGCAGAACAGGTAATCGGCTAACGTCTCAGTCTAGGTTCTTCTGTTCTCTAACCAGATTCTGCTCCCTCCCCCAGGCCACACAGTCCCAGATCTCGCCAGGCCAGAAACTCCACCGGAGGACCCCTCACCACAGTCGGTGGGTAGAAAAATGCTGCAGATGTAAAAGTCTAAAAATAAACATCATCATGAGAACTATTTAGTTATTTCTGCTTAAGCTGAGCTCCAAATTAGGATAATCGGTTTCAGGCTGGAGAGGTTTTCTGTGAGTTTGTTGTTTTCAGCTTTTGTGATCAGAAGAATTCTCTTCTCAGTCCTGCAACACTTGAATCAGTCTGTTTACCCTGACAGATACATGTGTTTCTCTCCACATGCCTGAAATCCTTCCATCACTTTAGTGTTTAAAAGTATTACATTATTCAAGCAGGTTTTAATCACACAACTGACCACAACTCAGGTGATTTCATGCCTGACATATGTGAGTGATAAGTTCCCCAACTTGTTTATATCTTTAGATAGATGTAGCTGCAACTAAAACTTCATTCAAAGTTTTTTTGTTTTGCACAAAAAGAACAAACAAACAGTAGTTTGTAGGGAAACAATTGCAAGCATCAGGTGAGTCTTTGCAGAGAGCATGTCATCATGTGACGCTCGTCTCTCTCAGACAGCACCGGTAACGTGATCGACCTGGTGAAAGATCAGCTGCCGGAGCTTCAGCTGTCTGAGGAGGATCGACAGAAGAACCTGGAGCTGCTGGAACAGGCCAAGAAGGTCAGCGACCGCTTTCTGACGCGCCGAGGACGCCGATCCTCCAGCAGCCTCACCGACTCACCCACAGGTAATCCGTGCACGTTCTCACACGTGCACACTGACGCAGAACCGCTGACTCATCAAACAGGGGTAGGAGGTCACACGTGATCTCACTGAGTTTACTTTGAGGTTTTGAAGTTTACTGCTCGTATTTTCGTTCCCTTGTTTCTTTCACAGGTCTTTCTCCACCTCTAACTCCATCATCCTCGCCACATTCCTCAAGAAACAGCTCAGTAATCGGAGCTCCTCAAACTGGTTTGTGCTTCACTTTGGGTCCTTTAAGCAAATAGATCTGCTTGCTGATGAAATTATTTTTATTTCTTTATTTAATCTTTGTTTGGATTCTGTTCCTGACAAGATATCGGCCTTATTTGAGCTCCAGTTCTTTTTAGATCTGACAATTTTAGGTTCCAGATCAACTTCTTTTGATGTCCAAGCCTCTTTTTAACAGAACCGGAGGGATTCTCTGTCCAAAAAGCTTTTAAGACAAAAGGTTTTTGTCTTTGCAGCTGCAGGATCCTCAGAGACAACTTATATCAGCTCACAGTCACTCAGTCAGGTAAAGAATATTGATCCCAGGTTTTGCTGTATGTAATTATAAATTTGTGATATTCAGTTTCTACCTGAAACAAACATACAGATCAGAATACTAACACATGAAAACTGCTGTTTTCTGGCAGCATCTGGAGGTTCCTTTAGTGAGGGAGCAGCCAGACTCCAGAAACCAGGACCTGGAGGTCAGTCTCACTGCGGGTTTTCATTATCAGCACATAATTACAAGCTGAAGTGCAAAAGATTTATTTTGAAGCAAAATTTGATCAGAAGCTAGTGATCAAAATGTTTAATGATATTTTATTTTTTAACTGTATAGGATGAGGTCTTGGTAGACTGGAAACCCACAGAGAAGAGGAAAGTGTCCTCTGGAACGCTAACGCCCCGGTTTGCAGTTCAGAAGGAAAACTGTCACCCTGCCAGGCCTAAAAGTCCTCAAGCTATTAGTAAAGCAGATGAGGTTTCAGGGCGAAACCAGAGCCCGGCCCCGGCCACAGGGGTGGCCAAGCCCGTCCCCAGACCTCCTACCCAGCAGGCCCCCTGCACAGCAGAGATTAAAACTATTGGGGCGTTTCCTCCTCTGATGAGAGCCGTTTCGTGGGATGCTGTGAGCAGCCTTAACTCAAGAACTGGAGCTCCAAGTTTCCCCCCAACAGTCGAGGAAACGTTTTCAGATAAACCCAGAGATGCCTTCAAGTCCTCAGGTTACAAAGACTTTCCCCTTCAACCAGGGAACAAACTGTCAAAAATCAGAGAGGTTAAGCATTTGTTCAAAGACCTACACTTCAAAATCATCCTAAGTGTTCTCTGATGAAATGTTGTGAGAATTAAACACTGTATTCTTTTTCATTGTGCAGGAGCACAAGCTGATGCGTAACCAAAGCATAGTCGGGTCCAAGTTACCAGATCTGAGCGAAGCTGCTGAACAGGACAAAGGTAGCTGCACTCATTCACTCACTTATGAGACAGAACTCACATCCAGCAGGATCACAGAGGGCGTGCACTTCCTGAACCTCAGAGAAAATCTCTTGTTTACAGATAAACACAGAAAAGAAGTGTTGTTTCTTTGTTCCATCAGCAGATGGCATGCATGTGAAATCATATGAGGCAGTGGTTGACATGAAGGAATCATCATGTGTATTTTTATGTTTGAATGAGAGACGAAACTAAATGCATTCATTCAGTAGCTTCGGATTTTTGCTGTGCTCTGTGAGAATTATTCAGTCTGGGTCATTCAGTCCTGGCTGTTCTTTCAAAAGAATCAATTCATTTTCTTGAGGACCCGTTTATTGTGTCTGCAGGACCTTCATCCTCTCTAAAGTCAACAAATGCTGAGGAGTCCAAAGAAAAATCCGATGCGATGCCAAACATTTCAGATGTGATGCTGAGAAAACTCAAGCTGCATCGAGGTCTGCCTGGCTGGTTCGTAACAAACTTCTGCTAAAATGAACTTTTATTATCTTTAAACCGTTTGTACAGAACAAAGTTTACTTGACTTTTCTCTTCTTTTTGTCTTCCAGTGCTCCTCCTCTCACTGAAAAAGAAGTTGAGGTTGGTATCCCTCTGGAAGTTGAGTCTTTTTGAAACTGAGTCATTTCTACCATCTCTTCTAATAAATATAATCTTGATGGAGCCACAAAATCAACTTGACCCATAAAATTAGGAGTTAAAAATGAATTAATTAAATATTATTTTGTATAAGAAAATCCAACTTTTCAGAACCATGCAGAACTTTATCTGTTCTTAATCTTTCATAATTTATATATTCCCTGACCCCTACAGCAAAACAAATCATGTACTCTGGCATAGAGCTTTGACCAATAGATTTGCGTATCCACAAGAGGGAGCTGTCAATCAAAATCAAGAATACGCTCCAGTTCCCAGCATGCACTACAGGGTGACACACTGATGCTCCTCAGTCAGCTTGGCACATCGACCTAGCTTTAATGCTAATTAGTCTGTAAACTTCAAGCTAACTGTGGGGGGGGGGCAAAAAGCGTTTTATCTTTTGTGTGTTGGAGCTAAATGATTAGTGTAGCATTCCACCTTACGCTACATCGAACCATTGTTTTAGCCTGTTGTAGCGTTGGCAGGGGTGGGCTACCATCATGAGTGCTGGATTCATGCCAGTTTTAGATGTTTCCCTGCTTGAACGTTGCAGATTTTACTAAAATGAGTGATTAGCAGGTTCTGCAGAACCCGATGAAGGCTGAGGAGATAATTCAGCAGGTAAAATCATGCAGGTGTGTCAGACTAGAGGTTGTGTTGAAAACCTTACTTGTCTGTTAGTGCTACAAATCTATTTGTGTGCACGTACTCAGTGTGAGGCGGGGATTTCTGTATGGATGCAAAAAGTGTCTTTGTATGATCAGTTTAGCTTGGAAGGTAAGCAGTTCAGTGTTGGAAAGATTTAGTTGAAGGTGGTGAGTTTTTGTTTGTGTCAGAGAGATTCCCAGATTCATGCTGAGACTGTGTGGTCGTAGGATGAAAGTGACAGGTAGAGCTTGGTATCATCAGCATAGCAGTTGTTTGAGAAACCATCAGATGATCTGGCCCAGTGAGACGGCGTAAGTGGCAAAAAGAAGAGGTCCTAGTACTGAGCCTTGGGGAACCCCTGTGTAGATGTGGTGTGTAGCAGAAGATTGACTTAGCCAGGGTACGTTGATTTTTCCGACCAGTGAGGGTTCATTCAAACCTGGAGTGATCTCTCCCCATGAGTAAAGGATACCATGGCTGAAACCATGATGTTGTTGGTTATTTATAGAATAGAATAGAATAAATGTAGTTATTGTACAGTAGAGTACTGACAGAAAACACTGTTGTTCAAAGACTTGTGTCTTGTGAAGAGGATGCTTATACCTTTATGTAAAACAAAAAATATGAAAAGTGGATGTTTTTAAATCTAAGTTATTCTTAAACTATAAAGGAATTTTTGTCAAGGAGGTTTCAGTTTTAGACTTCAATGTTTATTCTATTTTATACTCTAGGACAAGGGCTCTTGAACCTTTGGGGGTACACCTTTTCCAAGGACTCCCTTATATGATGTAGCCAGGTTCATCATTTGATTTTTTTGGGGGTTGTGTAATCCTTACCCTTTTGCTTAAAAGAAATAGTTTGCTTCATTCTTGAACTAAGGTTGTTTTGTGATGAGATGCCGCTTTAACCTGGCTGGCTTCATTGATTCTTTTGCTAGCACCTGAAGAGCCTCAACACATTTTGGTCTTCCATCGACATTCTCGATAAAGCCAGACTCCAGATAAGTGTCGTCATACTTCTAATTTTTTCATTACTTGATGAAATGGGTGGACCTCAGGGACCCTGGTTTGTGGACCATTGTTCTAGGGTACCCAAACTTAAGTAAAAAATCTAAACTCAAAAAGTTGCAAACCTTTGGAATTATAGTTTTTATATAACTGAATGACAAAAACAGTTGTTCCATTAAAACCTATAAAATTTAATGTTCAGCCTGTTAAACTAATCCACAGTTATTATTTGCAGGCAAGTCCTAAAGCAGCAACTCATAAAATCGACTGCCAACATCAATTTGCTTTGAACATTTGATTGTGTTCAAACACCTTATCCAACACTGGAAACAGATGGACTGGCTGAACCGCCATCCACGTGTTTAGAGTAAGCTGCTTTGTTGCCAAAGTGCCTAATTACATGCTTGTCAGAATACCGCCTGCCCCGATTTGGGGGTGTTTTGTCAACAGGAAAAGTGTTTTTTCTGTTCCCTACCAGACCAACGAGACTTGGAGTAATTTCCTGTGGAGAAAAGTCAAACATTTGTGACGCTGCTGTGCTTCGGGCTGCAGCTCCTCTCGCTGCTCCCTCTGGGACGTGTCTGAATCAGCACAGTCAAAGGTCATTTGTTTCCGCCCTGCAGTGGCCTGGTCGTTGGAAAATCAGGCAGAGGGGCTTTGATGAACGTGGCACATCATCAGGAGGTCAAATGTCAGGCTCACAGATTGTTCCCGACGCTCGTGGTTGCTGGATTCTACCTCACATCTCGTGTATCTTTAAAGCTGATTCTGCATGTGTGGGCTGTCCTGGGCAGAAAGTGTTCTATCAGTCTGGGTAGCAACAAATAATAAAACCTGTTATTTACAATGTAAATGACCAACTCTTACTCTGTTACTGTTATACATTTTAATTTAAATGCAGCTAATAAAGAGCACTTTATGAGTACAGTTTATATTTTTATGTGTGAAGGTATATTTGGAGAATTTTACGAGGCAAGGGGAACATATTGGTGTTTTGGGATGCATGGTCCTGTGCAAAAGTTTTAAAGCAACCGTTCTCTCTACAGTTGCTTCCAACAAGTCTGACTTACCTGTAAGTGTTTTTTTTACAGTGTTCTTGATTATTATTTCCAGGTTTTCTTTGGATGTTTTTTTTTATTCAGTTTCTGTGCCTGACCGCAACACAGCAATGTACGATCCTGTCCAATATTTTAGAGGTTTCTCTGCTTCAACACACCTGATTTTAAAGGTCAACCTCACAGAAAAAACATTTTTTAATGATTCTTTCTGATTATAATCAGTCACTCTGAGTTTGTCATGCAGGCTGAACATGAAAATAGTCTCCTACACCTATCTCCTGCATTAGCTTCTGATAGAAAATAGACGGTGAAACTCTAGGATTTGAAAATCCTGACAGATCTACGTCACACTGTCACTGAACTTTATGTTATGTATAATGTAATCTGGATAACTTTCTGTCTGCAGAATGCTTTTGTCCAGCTGTCTCTGGCGTTTCGTAACGACAACTACACTCTAGAGACGAGACTGAAGCAGGCAGAGAGAGAGAGGAACCTGACCGAGGAGAACACAGAGAAAGAACTAGAAGAGTTTAAAATAGCCCTGAAGGTTGGTCCTAAAACACAAAGGTGATGAAGGTTGTTCGACTTTCTGAACAAGTAAAAGAATCTCGCTTTTGTTCCGTCACGTTCTTGTGTTTTCTTACAGATGACTTCTCCACAGTGGCAGAACATGGAGCAGCGCGAGGCCTATCAGCGTCTCATTGAGACGGTGGCGGTGCTGCTGCGACTCACCACCCGACTCTCCAGTAGAGCAGAGATAGTCGGAGCAGTTCGACAGGTGTGGGCTCTTTTAGGACGTTCTGAGGAAACTAGAATGCAGTCATAATTATGAAATATCTTGACCTCATGCCTGCCAATAAAAACAAAAATCAGAGAAAAAAATCTGTTTATGCAGAACAAAAGTCTTTGGCTTGTACTATTTATAACCCCAAACATAAAGGTGAATACCTGTCTTATTTTCGTGCTGCACATATCTGATATGGGGTTCTTATGTTGGCAGAAATTCCAGAAACCCATAAATAGACACCCAGAATAGGGGTAGATCGATATATCGGCTGATCGATATATCGGACCGATATTTACCATTTTTAATATATCGGCATCGGCAGATAGTAAAGCTGATTTAAGATCAGGCACATCCCAGGCAGAGCGTAAATATATATTTACATTCCTGAATAACATCTGCATAATAAATGCTCTAAATAATATTTTCATCTTAAATTTGTTTTTATATTCCAGTTTAGAACATACTTGGTCAGTTTATTGATTTGTTGGATTAACTTTAGTTAGATGTCTGATTTTAACACTGAACAGAAATAACAAAAATAACACTTAACAGTGTTCAACTGATGGTTTTAGTGACATTTTAGCATGTAAATAAGCTGACCATGGCCTCTAGTTCTTGTTTTAACATTCCAGTCACTATCAGGGACTGCTCCACCTTATTTATCGTCGCTCCTGCAGAAACATTATTAGGATGTATCACTTTCTATTTTGCTACTCATTGTTTTACATTTGGGCTGCCTTGGTTGGCAGCGGGAAGGCGCTCTATAAATAAATAAATGAATGAATTAATGAAATAGATATCGGCGTCGGTATCAGCAATAGAAAAAACCATATTGGCCGCCCTCTACTCAGAAGTCTGTTGAATGACTTTCTGCTCATTTTTTGATTACATCATCTTATGGAAAATACACATGGGAAAAATCACACATGACCCCCATGTGAAATTTAACATGTGAGAATATGTTAAAAAAACATGAGATGTGTGGAAAAACATTTGGCCACACAGGATTTGCACACATTTCCTATTTGAATGTATAATTTTTCATGGTAATAAACTGTGAAAGCTGTAGACACTCATGTGAAGCACATGTTGGTACCACATGCGTAAGCATTAAAACACATGTTCTTCACATTGAATCACAGGTTATCCCTTGTGATAAACAGGTTTAAGAGTAATTAAGAGGAACTATCTTTATGTCTTCCTAAAACTTATGCTGGTGAAGGTTCTCAGTCATCCAGGTCATGGTAATCCAAGGGGTTCAAATGAAGGCAACTGGACTTCTTTGGTTTCTTGAAGACGTTTCGCTTCTCATCCGAGGAGCTTTGTCAATTCTGACTGGAATATGGGAGGGTCGATCTTATAAACTGTAGCTGTCTATTGTTGCTCAACGAGCAGCATCTGCCTGTGAATGCCCCTCCTCCCTACCTCTTGATGAGTCGTTAGCCTCGTTAGCCTCTATTGTTTGTGAGTCGTTGTTTTGATTAGATGCAGGAGGGTGTGAACTGGACTGAAACTGTTTTGGAACTTGGTTCAAAGCTGCATTGTAGGTGCTGGAAAGGTGAAACCTGAGTCCTCCTCCTCTATTTAATGATGGTTTCTCCATTTTGACATAGATGGCTTCNGAAGCCATCTATGTCAAAATGGAGAAACCATCATTAAATAGAGGAGGAGGACTCAGGTTTCACCTTTCCAGCACCTACAATGCAGCTTTGAACCAAGTTCCAAAACAGTTTCAGTCCAGTTCACACCCTCCTGCATCTAATCAAAACAACGACTCACAAACAATAGAGGCTAACGAGGCTAACGACTCATCAAGAGGTAGGGAGGAGGGGCATTCACAGGCAGATGCTGCTCGTTGAGCAACAATAGACAGCTACAGTTTATAAGATCGACCCTCCCATATTCCAGTCAGAATTGACAAAGCTCCTCGGATGAGAAGCGAAACGTCTTCAAGAAACCAAAGAAGTCCAGTTGCCTTCATTTGAACCCCTTGGATTCCTAAAACTTAAGACAAAATGAATCCCCTGCATGTGATCCTATTAGGTCCAGCTACCAATATCTTGTGAATAGATTAGAATGTTTGGTCATTTATTTCTGCCTCGTGACCTGACGGTTTGGGACTTTTATCATCAAACAGGAGAAACGTATGAACAAAGCCACCGAGGTCATGATGCAATATGTGGAAAACCTGAGGAGGACGTATGAGAAAGACCACGCTGAGCTGATGGAGTTCAAGAAACACCAGAACTCAAACCGTTACGGAGGATCTCCAGATAATGGAGGTGAGATGACTTAACAACCAGCTACAGGTGTCTGTCCTCCACCATCCCTGTGAGCTGTCAGATGATCTGAGCTGCAGATCTAATGGAGAAAAGCTCCAGGAGCACCGCAACGCTCCAGTTTATCATCTCAGCTGGTTCTGTTTACAAAAGTGAAACTTAAGCACGTGTTTACTTTCATTTTCATTATAGTTCCCGGCCGGAGCTCGGCATTAATTCATCACATGGTCATGACACCTCCCTCTGTTGTGCCAACGCTTAATGAGCATTTATAAGACTGGCGAAGCCACAATATTACTATCAAGCATGGCGGCACGAATGCCGCAAAATTCCCGCAACGTGATACCGCCATGGCGCGTTCATAAGAAACACATTGCAGTAATATTACGCTGATTTGCCGGCATGGTGTGTCTTATAAAAAGGGCTATAGGAGCAGAATCTACAGTTGTCTATCAAACTGTTTCAGCGCTACGACCAATCAGAGCAACCAACAGCATGACGTACTCGCCTCTACGGATGTCAGTCACTAGTGCAGTCCAACATGCACCATAGAAGAAGAAGCAAAAACATCCTTCTTCAAAATAAACAACTTCAGTACCTCTATCTGCTCGTGTGTCAAAGAAAAGCCCAAGTTGAAATCGTCCAAAGTTGATGCGAAAGCCATTTCAAACGAGCTCCGTTCCTGAGCCAACCCCATCTTTGTTGTTTTTCTCCATCTCAGCTGTAGTGCTAAACCTGCCCAACAAATCTAGAGCGCTGTGATTGACCAGACACAACACTGTTAGGGCCAATGGTAGGTCTGCTGACAACAACAGAGCATGGCTAGACCGACCTGCAGAGCAAAATCTTTGTGCTACTGCTACGGTTTGTCTAGATTTCTATGCTTTCCTGTTGCACTCTAGACTTTTAGGTTGTTGAATTTGTGTCTTTTTTTTTTTTTTTTTTTAAAGACGACGGGGTTCCACGGGCATCAAGATCAATGTCTCTCACCCTTGGAAAAGTAAGGAATGCTACTAAGTTATTTCCTTTTTTTCTTCCTTATTCACTTTCAAAACTCAGTTCTATCATTGAAATGGTTTAATCTGTAGCTTCATGCTCTCATCCAATCACTCGTAGGCATTGCCCAGACGCAGGGTGAGCGTAGCAGTGGTGCCTAAGTTTAATCTCCTCAACATTCCGGGTCAGAACCCAGTCACTGCCGGCCCGGGCTCAGCTGCAGAACCCACAATGGGTGCTGCACTTCCTGTCCTGGTAGGTCTTCCTGTGCGGCTGTGAAGTGTTGGGAAATGATGTATGAAACATCTGATGTGATGACACCAACAACCCGACCCGACTGCTGAATGGAAGTTCACAGTTGGGTCAGGAGCAGATTCAGCCCATTTAGGACAGAATGGTCATTTTCCTGTCAGGTTACAGTAGAGTCTTATAAAACACATCTTATTAAAACTGTTTCACATGACTCAGTGTCAATTTATTTATGAAAAGATTTAAAAACAATAAATCTGCACCAAATAGAATAGAATAGTCCGTTATTGTTGTTATTCCTACAGAGCCTGCACCATACACCACACATAAAACAACACAAGGATGTAGAAATGCCAGTATATGTGTGGTCCTCCCCTCATATAAAAAGAAAAATTAATTATTTTAATTTTTTATTAATTATTGTTATATTTCAGATAACATCACGTATCTCTTATCATGTTTAAACTTGAAACATTATCTGTGCAAAATATGGCAACTAATTTAAGTTAGGCCAGTTGTGCCAAACAAACAACAAAACCCAAAAACTAAACCCTCTGATCCGTTACGTTTTGACATCTTGAGTGAGAGAAGTAGCTGAAGAGTTATAACATGTGTATGGCATGAAAACGCTTCATTAAGAGAGTAAAAACCAATACAGATATTTTCCAATATTTTATTTTAATGCCAATATCCACCGATAATATCGGACATCCCTAATGCGAAAGGTGCATATGAAAAGTGCGAAGACAGATAATGAAGATAATAAAAGGAACAAATCCAAAAGATAAAATCATAAAATAAAAACCAGTCAAAAGAACCAAAAGTGGCTCTACTAAAACGTTGGGGAGTAAAAGTGAGTTGTTTGAACTAAAAGAGCCTCCAGAATGTCACGTTTCCTAAAAATAAAATCAAAAATGAAGTTAAAGACATTCTTGAATGCTGTTCTCTTTAGTGTGAAGCAAGCGACGTGAAAGGAAGTCCGTCCACCGAATCACCATCAGCAGAGTGGTATGTTCACTTCTTTTTGATTATTAGCAGGATTCTTTATTGAACTTTTAACATTATTATTAATTATTTTTTAAAAACAAAACAGCAGATATTCAAAACATAGCTCGTGGTCTGTTGCTCACCTGCTGGGGAGCTCGATGGGCTCGATGGGCTCGGTGGGCTCGGTCTATCATTGGTTCTTTCTTCAGCTGTGGCACATCTCGTAACATTTTAGTCACCGTCTAGCTCGACAACAGCGGTGGGCCACCGCTGTTGTCGAGCTAGACCCCATGCTCTCTCAATCTCCGAGAATCCTTAAATAATATCTTCTCAACCGCCCTTCAAGATCATCACATTCATGTTGCAGTGCCAAAATGTCCTTCTTTCGCTCCACAACCATACACCGCAGGGAGATTACCTCGTCGGACCAGGTGGACAATCTGCCCTCCACCTTCTTCATGCTTGTCCTGATCTGCTCCATGTCTGACCGGAGCTCCGTGGAGGTGTTTTGCTGCTCGGTTCTCAGCGCCCGTAGATAACATTTAATAAAGTTAAAGTCTTCCACCAGGTCACCTCTCAGTCAAACATCTCCAGGAATTCAGACCTCAGTGCCTTGATTGTCCTCTTTCAGCGTCAGGATATTCAACTTATTAGAGCAGGAATTCGGCATCAGCTGACTCGAAGGAGCCGAGACTTGGGCGGCTGCAACCTCCTTCGGGGATCCATCTACTTCCTGGGTTGCAGCACAAACATTTTTGATCTTCTTAGTATTTGTCACCATTCTACCAATCCGTCCAAGAGCCACTTCACGCGTCAGATCTAAAGTGAGGTGTCGAGTCTCATACAAATTTTGGCCTAAAATCCACTTTTAAGAGGAAAGCCAGCTGGGAGCTTCAGCCACGCATTTCACAAATCCGCTGCTATCTTGGTCTCTATAGTATGTTCACCTCTGTCCAAAAAATAATATGTCATGCGAAAGCCTAAACTTTTAATCCTTTTTTTGCTGCATTGGTGCTTCGGCTTGTATGTGTGACCTGCAGGATGCTTTGCAAAGAAGGACCCGAGTGAGCTAAAACCAACCATAGCTGAGGGTTTTGCTAATCTAAACATTTGTGAGGTTGCTGACAAAGTCCAGGCCAAAGGCTTCAGTCGTATAACAAGCCTCAGTCATCTGAGAACAGCAATAACAAAGCTCAGCACCTCTGCAGTGGTGTTGATGCACACCGTCCCTGCCCCAGAGTTGCAGCGTGTCCATTACTGACACGAGCCCGTGTTGTTTTGGTGGAACCTGAACTTTTAAAAAGTTTTATAACATCTGCAGGGTGAGCGGTGATGTCCAAGGCTGACTGTTCCCCTCTTTCCTATCTAAAACAATGCAGTGGAAAGAGCGTGCTGGAGCAGGAAAGCGAGCCAGCCAAACCTGCAGTAGACTTGGAGGAGATCAGAGCTGAGATCAAGGCAAAGATCCAGGAGGAAGCGTACAATAAAGGGTGAGGCCAAACTTCTGCTCCTTGATATGTAAAAAAACACTCTCTGGTGACGTTTTTATTGCTCATAAATTATCACTTGTGTGTTTTGATTCAGTTTCCCAATCCTCTAAGAGGGCTTCTCATAAAATATCAGCTTGATGCAAATATAAAATACTGGCCTGATATAACAAACATCTGTACTTTTAAAAGGGTGCCAGTTATAAAAATTTTAAAAAGTGATATTTTAGCCACATTTAGCTTCAAAAACCATTTTATATTAAATAATTGTCCAAAATTGAACGTGATGTTGATATCATTTTATTTTCCTTTATATTGTTGGATCAGTTTATCCAGAGTGTGTCTATAATTGTCTCCTGCCCTAAAAATGTGACACGTTTGACCTGCAGCTACCAAGAGGGGCTGAAGCAAAGCAGAGCACTCCTGGAGGAGAAATGTGAAGATGAGAGCGAAGCAGAGAGGCTGCTGGAGCTGAAGCATAAGGATGAAGAAAGTGGAAAGAGGTATAAAAGCAACAGGTAAACAGAATGTACTTCTATTAAAAATGCAATAAAATAACACATTCTGTACATTCATAGTATTTACAGACATAAAGTAAATCAAAGTTAATAATGACTAATGGAAGCATGGTTTATTAACGCTGCTTTTAAATGATCCAGAATGTTTCTGTTACATTTGAAATACGTTTAAGTTATTTTGGCTAAAAATATTATTAGTTGGGGTTTTTTTGGTGAGAAAGAATAAATAAAATATAATTTAGAGGCATATTTTATATTAATAAAAATTCTAAATTGAAATAGTATTTTATTTTGTTTTATTCCACACAGTTTGCCTTTAAGAGAATTAGAATTTCATGGAAAATGTTCACATTTTGCGGCCAAAATGCAGAAAATCTAACAATCACTGATAAATATGAAAATATTGTGTATGTAGACAGAAGCCATTAAGTTTACATCACCTTATCTGGGCGCTTTTTTACTGCCTAATCTTAATAAAGTACTTTGTAATTTCCGATAGTGTGAAGGAAAGTGTAACTACAACCTGAAAAAGGACTTTTGGGAGTAAAGTTACCATAAAACTGCATTTAAATGTTAACACAGTCATGTGAGAATTCCCCGCCACAAAACTTGAACACTGTCACCTCTTGATTGAGTGAAACATTCAGGAATAATTTGATTTTTGAGGGAATATTTAGTAGCTGATATTTTTATTTTAATTATATAAAAAAAGGTGTCACATCCTGAAATCATTTAACAAAATGGCAAAAAATATGCAAAAATAAATAAATGTAACTGAATTGTCTCTTGTCATTTGTAGCATTGAAATAATCCACTAACGGTGGAAGAGGTGTAGGATTTGATTCATCGTGCTGTTGAAGAAAGTACTAATCCTGTTAAAGAGGCAGAGCTTTTAGAAAAGCAGATGAATTAACCAAAATCTGAAACGTCTGGCAATGATGCACTGAAAAAAAAACTCTTTGGCGTTACTTGACTTGTTGTGTACATCAGTTCCACATGACTAAAATAAGTTTAACCAGATCAGTTTCTTTTGCTTTCACTAACAAACACTAGGGGGTGCTAAAAGCAAGCCAAAACTGCCAAGTGTTCCTTTAATGTCAAAATAATGTTCTTATGTTCACTGTATGGAGTTTTAGTTGGATGATCTGAGCTTGGGGCTGGGGTGTCTGTGCCCCTGTCCGTCTAGACCAGTGGTTCCCAACCTTTTTTCCTTGAGGACCCCCTTGCCTGCGTCTAACACAAGTCAGTTAAATCCATCCAACCAGTAATCAGCGTGCCGAATCATGAACACAATGCTTTTAAGTTACTCCAGCAAGAAGAAATCAAGTATAAACTACATTTTACCCTTTTAAGGTAGCATTCCACAGGTTAATCATGTTCGTCTTACAAACTTAATCCAATTATGTAGAAACTACATGAAAGGAATAAGAGCCTTGAACAAACGAAGGATTTCCGTTTTGTCAGTGAACTCTATCAACGCATTCAGTAATTGTGATAGTGATTACAGCACCTTGGGCCTCGGTGACGGTAGTGGAAGGTGCTATATGGAATAAATTGATGATGATGAACATTTTCTCCATTTCTCTTCTCAGGAGGATAGTGGAGATACTGGCTCTTCTCGATCAGTTTTGTCCCAAGTTCTCGGTCACGCGGCGACTCCTTTGGATCTTCCTGATGCTGTTAGTGGTGATGTGTGTGGTTATCAGTATTTTCACCTTCTTCAGCGACTACTACAATCGGCGCGAGGACACGTAAGACGTCAGAGGCTGTTTACCAGACACAGCAGAGGTCACTGGACTGAAAGCACAACTAAAAAAAAGAACACAAGTCTCTGTCACGTTGTCGTATCGTTACACCCAGACTCACTTGAATGGGCCGACCCCGACACTCAAAAATCAGGGGATTACAATGAGTGGAATATTTTTCTGAAGTAAAAAAGACTCGTTTGGGTTTAGGGACCAATTCCACAGCCAGATAAATCATGTTTCATTGATTTAGAGGCGTCTGTGAGGATACATCCTGGTACTTTGGAGGATGACAGTGGCTCCAAACGCCACAGGAGAAAAAACATATTTATCTACACTCAAAAAAATATTTTAATACAAATCTAAGCCTTCAAAGATTTTAAATTCCTATTTTAAATCTGTATTATTGTTATTTTCCATAGAAGATATTTAAAATTTAGACAAACACAGTGAAAGTAGTTTCTTAAGTGCAATATTTTGCAGTTTGTGTTATTTTGGATTCTGGTCACTGGCAGATTTACTTTTCTATGAGAGCACTTTTCAGATGGTTTGAGTGTCTGTGTTAATTCATTTTGGGATGTTGTGCTTTGCCTTTAAATAAAAGGTGCCTGAGAAGATCATGTAGTTGTTGTTTTTTTAATTACATAATTGATATTAAAGAACCCCGCGGGGGGTGGGGGCACAAAATAGAAAGTTCAACTATTCGTTCCCTTGGTTTAGCAAACACAGGTTTGTTGTAATGGTGGTGTCTGTGTGCAGCAGGTGTTGTGCTGAGATTTGTTTTCACTGGAGGTCCATGCATCCTGCTGGAACCCTGGAAGGTTGAAGCCAGAACAAACAGTTATTGATTTTTGTTCATTCTTGTTCTTCTTACCTTCTTGCTGTAATTCAAATATCAGTTTTTATAATCTGTTGAGCTATAATTAATCCTTTAAAGTTGAATATGGAACACAAACACCAAAGCGACATCTAGTGTGTGGAGGTTGTAGCTGCAACAATGGTAAATGTTAAATGGCCTGTATTTGATATAGCGCCTTCCAGAGTCCTAGAACCCCCCAAGGCGCTTTACAACACAATCAGTCATTGACCTATTTACGCACACATTCACACCCAGGTGGTGACGATCTACATCATAGCCAGTTGCCCTGGGGTGCACTGACAGAGGCTGGGCTGCCGTACACTGGCACCACTGGTCCCTCCGACCACCACCAGCAGGCAATGTGGGTTAAGTGCCTTGCCCAAGGGCACAACAACAGCGACAGATTGAGTAGGGCACGAACCTGCAACCTTCCAATTGCGAATCGGGCACTTAACTCCTCTGCCACCATCGCCCAATAGAACTAGGTTTCCAGCCGTCAGGATGCCAGGTTTGCTGCCGATACGTGAAGCAAGCATCCAGCACCGTGTCCAGTGACCTAAACTCACCCTGGTTTTAGATCTTTTATGGTCGCTCCTCTTCTGAGAAGGATGACAACATCTTCTGGGCTCAGAAGCAGCTGCTTGACTTGCCGAGTCCATGGTGGACCTTATGCTTACAGCTTGTATGTTTTCCTTATGCATGTGGGGGTTTTCTCCAAGTACTCCATTTTCCTCCCACAGTCCAGGTGTGAGTGTGCAAATGTTTGTGTTTCTCTGTGTCCCTGTGATGGACTGGAGACCCGTCCAAGGTGTCCCCTAGCCCAAGGCCTGCTGGAGACAGGAACCGTCTATGGTGAGTGAGTGAGTGAGTGAGTGAGTGAGTGAGTGAGTGAGTGAGTGAGTGAGTGAGTGAGTGAGTGAGTGAGTGAGTGAGTGAGTGAGTGAGTGAGTGAGTGAGTGAGTGAGTGAGTGAGTGAGTGAGCGAGCGAGCGAGCAAACGGCTGTTAATTCAGAAAATGATCAGAAACCTTTCTCTCTCAGCTGAATGCCAATCAGAAAAATCCCCAAATGAATCCTCTGGATCACGAGATCAGCTCCATCCGGAGGAGAAAGGTTTACAGGTCACAGCTTTAAAATCTGTCATCTTCTCAGAGGGGTTTCATTATGAACCCATTTGGAATTCTTCAGTTTTACCCAGAACCCAAACATCCGTTTAGATTTGTCCAGCTTGACTTGTGGTGCATCATCCTCACTAACCTCGCTGACACCCGACGAGAACACAGCAAAGTCTTCGTCAGCAAACTCACTCTGCATCATTTCCTGCCTTCAGGCCTTGTGGAGAGATGTGTTTTTGTGGAAGTGGGATGTTGTCGGGTGCCAAAGGCTCACTGGAGGACGCCAGAGATAACAAGTGCATTTGTGGTTGAATAACGTCTCAAGAGAGGAAATCCTAAGGACAGGGTGCACAGTCAGATGTTGGAAATGAACTTCAGTCCCACAACAAAGGTCAAAATTTTCAAAAAACAGCTTCTACTCTGCTTCTTCTGAGTCTTATTGTTGGTGCCTAATTCTATTTAGGAGGACTTGTGTCTGCATCGGTTTGCATTTCTTCATGACTCTATCCCTGATGTTTGACTCACATCTCTATCTCTCCTGGAACATAAGAAGCTCATGTTCTGACCTGTGCTCTGTACTTCCTCCTTCCGTTTCCTTTACTCTCCGGCTTTGACCGAGTCCACGCACCCCAGAGAACACACTCATCTCTATTTAACCAAGTCATTCGGCTCACAGGCGCTGAAATCCTGCCGCGCTGGTTCCCCCTCAGCTCATTTTCCGCTCTCATCATGAACATTATCTGGCTTTGCATCACATCAGTGTTGTGTTTGGCTTCAGTTTTTTCTGATCAGAACACACGCCGCATCAGAGGTAAGTCGAATTCTCAGTTGAACCCAAATAGTTTTTGACATGATCTCTGAAATCTCATGCTGCATCCAGTTTTCCCAGCAGAGAACCAGAGCATAGCTGGAGTGGTCCAGGTGAGCTACGCGGATAGCCGTGACCAGCTCCAGTATGCCTTCAATGCCTCTGAAGCCCGGAAGTTCTGCAGGTCCCTCGGACTGAGCATCGCCTCTAAAGCACAGGTGGAAGCAGCTATGAGAAGAGGTTTGGAAACGTGCAGGTAAAAAGGTGGAAGGTGCTGCACGACGCCTCCTCAGTGAAAATACAAGACATGAAAAACATGCTGTTCTGCTCGGTTCAGGTTTGGATGGATTGATGAACATTTCATAGTCATTCCTCGTATACTGGCACTTCCTAACTGTGGAAAAAACCGGACTGGGCTGGTGCCATGGAGAGTCACGGTCACGGCAAAGTTTGATGTGTTTTGCTTTAATGAATCAGGTATGACACCTTTTGCAGCTTCAATGAAAACAATAATATACAAGGCTAATTTAAAGGCATACTATGCAACGTTTTCATATTTTAAATCGCTTTCTTGAGCCAGTATGTGTTAAAATGACCCTTTACAGGGTGAATGAAACGTCACTCAGACCCCCACCGCCCTCTGTGGCCAGAATACCGCACTTGCAACTTCAGAGTGCCGGTCCGGTCCCTGTTGGACTTAGTAAAGTGGAGCTGACATGCCTGGTGCTGCAGTCTGCTTCCAGCATGTTTCCTGCATGTTTTAGCAGAGTTTCAGTTATGCTTTTACTAAACGGACACTAGGGGGTGCTAAAAGCAAGCCAAAACTGTCAAGTGTGCCTTTAAACCAGAAGATGCTAACTTAGATTAATGATAATAATCAGAAAAAATATTATTTTATTGCAATTAAATTTGGATTTATGTGCAGTTCTGTGTATATTGTGCATAGTCTATTCTTTAAAACTAGAAAACATGTTTTCATAAGTTTATTTTAGAAGATTCTATCTAGATTTATTATACTTCATAACTTTCCTTAGATGCAGCAGAACAAATGAAGGATGCATCAACCCAAAGCCCTTTGAGCAGCAGGTTTTATTCAGAAAACTCCACCCTGACTACATACTCCACACATTCTACCTCCTCTCCTCCTCCTCCTTCTTCATCAACTCCTACAACTATGAACAGTGAGGCCGAAGCTGCCCGATCTGTCGGCAGCACACATAGATCAGCAGGAGGTAGGAGACTCAGCTGTGGTGGAATTCCAGTAAAAACCAGTAACGGATCACAGATACTTTGTCATTTTTGTTCCAGCGAAAGCTGTGCTCATCTCCTGCACCTGCGGTCTTTTCCTGATCTCAGCAGCTGTTGTTGCTTACATCAAACTGTAAGTGATAAATTCTGAGTGTTCTCATCTGATCTGTGAGGGTGAAGCACCTTAAAAATCCTTTTTCCTGTTTCTCTTGATGAAAAAGGGGAAGACGTTGCTCCGACAAGAAGCAGCAGAGAGAGTACATCCAGACAGAAGAGTGGATATGCGTGAAGAACGTAACAGAAACCAAGAAAGCTGTTCAGGAGGGTCGGAGAATAGAAGTGGGAGATGGTTCTAAATAAGTTTTTTCCATGAAAACAAAACTTTTTTCTCTCTCTCTTTTGTTTGAACAAGATTTTGTGCCTGAGATTAATTTTATTTTGTGTATTTGTGCTTCATCCTTTGCGTCACTTAAACAGTTTGAGATCTAATATTTAGGTTCCTCAGATTAAACTTTGTTTTTTTACATTTTTAAAAAGCTGCATATCTTTTAATCCATGCTGAATCTTTAAAATAAAATTAAAAAAATGAAACATTCCAGACATTTATGTTCCTGCTGATTTCTTTGGGCTGTAAAAAGCAAATGAAATGTTTCATTATAACATAAACGTGTGTTTGTTCAATGCCAATAAAGTAAAGTATGTGTCTTATTTATCAGTCTGCATGGCTCATCATTGTTTTTCTAATTGAAAATATTTGGTGTGTATTTAGTTTACCATTAAAGCCAGCATAATAAACTTGACTGGTGACACCCGTCTGCAGCATGCTTTGATTGGTTCCCATATATCCCCGTTAACAGGCGTGAATGGCCTCCGACTGCACCGCGTCCACTATAAAGCTGAGCTCATTGCACAGCGTCTCGTGTCTGTAGGCCATACGGATCTGGGCGACATTGGTCCGGCGAATGTCGTTGCCTTCGTGTCCGTCTTTCTGATAGGTCGCCCCCAAAAACAGCTTCTTTTCCTTAAAGGGATAAAATGAAACTCATCGAACGGTTGAATCCATTTACAGCTGATTTAATGATACATGGAGAAACTGCTACCTGGTGACTCAGCCCACTCTGCAGCACGCTGTTCCTCGCTATTTCACAAACATCACAGGTGCTGAGCTTCCACAGCTGGGCTGCGATGGCGTACTCCTCCATCAGCGGTTCCTAGAATCAGTGGATCAGAACTGTAATCTGCAGGACTAAACCCGACTGCTGCCCTAAGGTGTGTTTTTTACCTTGGTGTAGTGAAACTGCATAGGATCGTCTGTGGACAGGGACACGCACAGACCTTTGTGCAGGAATTCTCTGAGAGGGTTTTTGGAATACTCCAGGAAAAGGCTGTTGTTGCTCAGTGGAGACATAGCAATAGGCATCTGAGCCAGGTAGTACAGGTACTGCAGCACTGGACTCTGAGGGAAGTTTGGAAAATGAAATAAAACTCTTGAATTCTCACAAAAACATTGGATCCTCACAGAAAACGAAGCTAAGCTATGTCTACCTGTAAAATAATTAACCTTATCACCATAAAATTCTTCCCATATGTTAAAGGTGTGGGAAACTCGTTTAATCAATGCATTTGCAGTGGTCTCTGGTAGAAATGAATGCCTTGCAAGCTGTACTCCGACAAGTCTGCTGCTGCACAGAGTGGCAGCAGACGACAGGATCTGGAGTCGTATTTCCTGATATTTGGACATCTTGCCTCTGATTGGCTAACAGCAACGTGACTCTACCACTGACTTGCAACGTTGATGTTTTATCTCCACTAATAACACAAGCCTGGAGGAGTTCTGCTGTGTGGAGAAGTTGCTAATGCTAACGGTTAGCTTCTACTAGCTAAAACGTTCTCTGCTGTTTCCTGGACGCTAAACCAACAACAGCCTTCCCCGTCGTGAGTCAAGATGGGTGAGTCCATGAATGTTAAGTGACAGTGTGACGTAGATCTGTCAGGATTTTCTAATCCTAGAGTTTCACCGTCTATTTTCTCTCGAAAGCAGGAGATAGGTGTAGGAGACTATTTTCATGTGCAGCCTGCATGACAAACTCAGAGTGACCCATTATAATCAGAACTAATCATAAAAAAATGTTTTTCCAGTGAACCACAACTTTCACATTTATCAAGCACCACAGTCATGGTGAGGCTGTCCATTCTCTCCTATTTTTGCTTTTACATCAAGAGTTTCATCAAATTCCAAAGTTTTTATCTACTTTTGCATCGTTGCTCATTCACAACGCCCCACACATAGTACCTTCTTTAAGTTGAGTCCGTGTGAGATGTTGTCAGCGGTGAGAAAGGCAGAGACCAGGTGGGTGATCGATCCAGCTTCTCCACAGTGGGGACGAAACTGGAAGGTGCTCAGTCCACGCTCTCTGCGGAGGAGAAAAACGATAAACAAGCCGTCACAGATTAGGGTTCTGAGAAATTGAACGCCAGAGTTATACGTTAAGAACTCATCACTAATTCTTGAGAGAGGATGGAGGCAGCATTAGCTCTTCTTACTTCCTGAGGTTGTTGAGCACCATGATGTTTGCATACATGTAGAAGATGTAGTAGCTGTAGGGGGGGTTGTCATCTGTGGCCCACTGTTCAGGCTTTGGGCTCCTGAAGGAGAACATGTGATCGCTGTGCTTGGACTCATCGTCGACGCTGTCAAAGCCAGAAACCTGCATCAAATTAGAAAGTGTTTTGAAATAACTACGAGTCATTGGCAGCTTTAGGGGCGGGGCCACAGGGGCATTGGCCCCTGCTGAAAGCTGATTGGCCTCCTGAAGTGCCCCTGTCCTGTCACTCATCTGTGCCATGATCAGATTATGGGTGGATGCAGTTCCAAGTCTAAACAATAGTGGCGCTAATAAGTGAAATAGGAAGTTCCTGTGTGAAATCTTGTGTAAGGATGTTGAACTAATATGCGGCCCCTCTATAAATATTATGGCCCCTTGATGGCCCCGTACTCAGAAACTGCTACACCACTGCTACGACTGTTTTGTATACTGTCTTGTTTAATGTATTTCCTTATATACACCAGGTCTACATCTACAAACACACACGTTAAAATACATCATAAATCTTCTACGTTACGCTGAGTAAACGGTTTACACCTGAAGCAGTGTGAATACTAAAAGATGCAGCATCTCACATATTTCAGAAAGACGTGAAGTTCTTTGTGCTTCTGTGGATTCACAGACGCCCGGAACAGAGGCAGGAAGATGTTCTCCAGGATTTTGGCAAAGTTAGGTACCAGTTTCTTTGCCTTGAAAATATCACTAAAAAAATAAAAGCATTTTTATTATTTAAAGCTGCAATAGCAAATCTGGAAAACAATTTAGCTTAAAACATTTTTTCATGCCTCTTAACAACGTTCTAACATATTATAAATATATTTTGGAGATAAAAAACAAAGTGGTTCTCTCCCATTTGTCTAAAAACCACCAATAAAAGGTTTTGGATCGAAAGCAACGATTGGACCATCCGGTTGTCGGTCTCACCAAACCGCCGCACTTCCCTGGGTGCTCCACTCATCACGCACTCACGTATTTAGCAACAGAACACCACTGGTGTGTGAGGTTCTCCGCTCAATAACATCAGAGAAGGAGAAACAGCCGGCTGCTACCACTTCAACTTTAGGACAAACTACCAGAGTCCCAGAAAGAAAAACACCATTTGAAGTCACGAACAACAAAAGACGTTTGGACGTAGAAAACTGTGACTGGTGTTTAGCACTCTCTCGTTTCCTCTGGCAATGTGGATTTCCGGTTCCAGTGGACGTGGAACCAGGGAAGATACCTGACAGGAGGGTGACCGTGTTTGCGTTCAAAACCTAGCTTGTTTGCAGATTCGCTATAGCAGCTTTAATAAACATCCATCTACATCAGAAGCTTGTTTTGATCTTATTTTTAAAAGACTGTGGCACCCACTATATTCTGGGCACTTGAATCATCCATCTCATGTTAGGCGAGTGCAGTTTGTGGTGAATGAACCACTTGGAGAGGCTGTCCCACTCATCAGGACAGCGTCCGTAGATCGACAGCCTCGGCTCTGCGTGCTGATATTTACTCTCCTCCAGATCGTGAGCCACTTCCTGTGAGATGAGCCGACTCTTAAATTCTGCCCCAATCCTGGTTTAAAACATATGGCAACCAGATGATTTACCTTTATGATTTGAGCAAAATACTCTCCGTTTATGTAGTTGTCCGTTTTCAGGAAGATTTCTCGAAGCTCACTGGCTCCTACTGGGTTGTACTTTGAGTTGAACTTGTCAAAGCGGTGAAACGTTTGCCTTCCCTGGGAATTTCAGGTATTGCAGAGACAAAGAGAAGCTGAATGGTCACTCAAAATGACCTTGCACAAACTATTGAGATATTAGGGCCACTGCAGTGTAGCAGCTTGACTTTGTAGTTCTGTCTGGGACGTCAACCACTTCATAGAGAACATTTTAGTTCCCTTATCTTATTGACACATGCACTTATTTGGAAGTTAATTAAAAACTACTCAAATAAAAAATAGTCAAAATTCTGAATAATATGAAAATATAATATTTTTTTTTGCCTCAAATATGTAAAAGATGCAAAAGAGAATTTTTTAAATAGACATTTTTTTGTGTGGAATTTAAAAGACCTAAAGCTAAAAGACAAAAAAAGGTGATAATAAATAAATAAATTCAAACGATATTTTCTCACAGCATGAACGTCCAGTGAGTCCACAGTGAGGTCATATGCATCCATGTTGAGGTTGTGGAAAACCTGCCGGAGGGTCATTTTCTGCTCGTCCTTCTCCAAGACGACACGGTCTGCATCCGTCTTGTATGTTTTCTGGATGAAAGTGAGCAGATGCTTCTGAGACATGCAGGCAGCCGCATGAATGTGTGTGTCAACCTGGAGGGGAGGAAAAAGGGACAGTTAAAATGCACGAACAAACTGTAGCGTACACACCAAATAAACAAGACCATTGGAAACCCAGTAGTTGCTTAATATGCAGCGATCTGAAATATGAATGTAACAGCAGCTCAATGTTAAATCCATCTTTACAGACTTGTCAAGGAGTTTCTGTTTTATATAAATAAAGTTGTGTTGACAAAACTGCCTGAGCTAAATATGGTCGTCAGGTCTAAATGAGGGTGCTGAAGCCACACCAGTCCACCAGTAGGGATGGTGCTCGTATCACATTCAGAAAAGTCATCGACATATTCTACCTGGTGATGTGGACACAAATGGTTTTGGGTTTTGTTTTGTTTTTTTGCACTAATCTGTATTTGGAACAGGATGATCACATTTGCACCAACAGACCACAACCCGGTTAAACAGGTAAGGTGACTTGTCATCCATTACTTTGTCACAATACCAAGTGTTTTGCAGAGAAATCTTTGGTCCTGACATTTGTGTTTATGCTACTTTGACATTACCACCATTGAAACATTTATGCACCCAACCCCAACCTTCAGGCACACTGCACAAAACGATTTCTAAGAATTTTTTTTTTAATCCTCATTTTTAGACATTTAAGGAAAAGTTGATTGGCTAGAAATCTTAAAACTAGCAAAATAAACTAAGTTTAGATTTATTAGCTAGTTTTAAAATTTCTAGCCAAACAACTTTTCCTTACCCCATTGGCATATTTCTTTATTCAAAACAAGAAAATTTGGATCATATTTAATAATATGTAGCTTATTTTAAGTAATGCTATTTTTCTAGAGAATAATTTATATTCGTTTTAGACTAAAAATAAGATAAAATGTCTAAAAATTAGGATTTTTTTTACTTTCTTAGAACTCAGTTTTTGCAGTGGAGACGACACAGGACAGGACAATAAGAACTAGGAATGCACCAATGTATAAATGTGGGCCAATATTGATCAAATATATCCAACCTTATGATCTTATTTAATCTTTTTTTATTTTTATTTTTCTTGTGAAAACGCTTTGTGATTTTTATCTTGAGAGGCACTATATAAAATAAATCACTTCTTTTTCTTCTGATATAGGCAATGACAATATTTACCAACATTATATTAATAGAATAATTATAATTATACACGCGCACACACACACACACACACACACACAGGCTTCTGAGATGAAAACTATGACTGTCACATGACCTAAAGCTTACCACACAGCCACCAGGAATGGATGGCTTCACTTCCCACAGTGTACATAACACAATGTCAGGATTGATGTGTTAGGTGTACTCGCCTTTCTAACATTGTAAAAGTCTCTGTGAGGAACACGTTTCAGCTCCTTAAGCTCGGCCATCTCATTTAGCATTTCATGGAGGTAGAACTTTGAGCTCAAGAAGTTTAGTCTCCTGTGACAGTAGGTTTTCCTGAAAGTTACAACAGAACTCAGTTTAGACACTGTGTGTGTGTGTGTGTGTGTGTGTGTGTGTGTGTGTGTGTGTGTGTGTGTGTGTGTGTGTGCGTGCGTGCGTGCGTGCGTGCGTGTGTGTGTGTGTTTGCTAAATGACTGGTCCCAACTGGTTTTGCAGCCAGCAGGACCGTAGTGCTTTGGCCACTTACGTGGGTCCATCAGCGATCATGGTCAGCACATGATGGAGATCTATGACGAACGTCTCCAGGTCCGGGTAGGGAAGATCTTGGGGCTGATGGTTTCTGAGCTCCTCTGGACCATCGTACACATGTACAATCCCGTCCTTCATCTTCAGGTCGTAGCTGAGATCTTCTGGGATGTTGTCCATGCTGTAGGGGTCATCACCGTCTGCTGGGAATGGACACATGTCTGATGGACAAGTCATTCTGTTAATGTCGTTGAAGCAGCAAGGAAACATCCTTTAGATGTTTTAAAATCTACTTCATACCAGGCACAATCTCATCATCTTCGTTCCATCTCATGTTCTCCGCGGTGCGGAGGAACTGGCTTGTAGTTCTGCAGAACCTGTGATAGGCCAGTTTAGAGTACTTCTCTCTAAGAAGCAGAGCTTTAAACAGGCTTTTGGCTGCCTGCTCGTAGTCCTCCACCGGGATCTGAGTGGAGAATGGACATTACATGATGTTAAGTGTTATCATTTATTTCTTTTATCCACCATGGTGAACGTTCGGGTTTCTGGTGCTTACTCCAGCACAATAATCGCCGCTAATCGTCACCCTCTGGAAGTCAGGGCAGGTTTCTGGCACAGATGAGAGGGTGGAGCTGGTGGACATCAACGGTGTGACCGCCGCAGAGTCTGAGTGATCCGTACCCACTGGGATCTGCAAGGATAGCGACTGGGAACGGATCAACATGAAACTTTTTCTCCTGGAAAAAAGAATATCATTACATTATTAGGTGTGTCGGTTACAAGAGCTGCAATAAAATTATGAGTTAGGATTTTTGCAGACGTGGTGAACTTTCTGCACGGCTTCATCTGACAGGTGGTTGAGCAGGACCCACCTTTTGGCACTCTCCTCCGACTGCTGCTCTGCCAGCTCCTTGAGCAGCTCGTGATTCTTGGCTTGCTGCAGACCGATGGGACAGTCTTCAGGCACCGCGAACATTGACAGGGCATCTTTGTTGTCTTCTTCTTTCAGCGCAGAGGCATACACTTTCTCTGCCAGCAGCTGCTTCTCCTCCTCCACCTCGCTCAGACACACCTTGTGGAATTGACGAGGCATGCCTGCCAGAAGAGGGGAAGTCAAATGTCTGGAGGAGACAAAGAGAAGCTGTTCTCTATCAGATCTGATCTTGCTCTGACCAGTTTGTGTTGTTTTGTAAACAAGAGGATTTAGCTGAGGGTTGGAGTGGATGATAATCACATATGAACTCCTACAGAGAGGCGGCACCACCTGCAGACCTCTGTGTGAATCACTACTTCTATTAGCTGTTGTGCATTCTGCAGGATTTCACATTTTACCAAACATTTCTATTAACACCCCAGAAAAAGAACCCACATTCAAATTATAACATGCTTTTATTTATTTCATTAGTACTATTAATGTTTATTATTTATTTGTTTTGATCCCCATTAGCTTCCACAGCATGCTCCGGTAGCTACTCTTCCTGGGGTCATTTCAAACATCAAGCACATAAAACAACATTACATCAAACATTAAGTCTTCAACATTTAAACATTACTTCAAACATTGAAAATATACCATATAAAAACATTACAACAAACATCAAATACATTAAAACAATTTACAACACATGTTACAACCCAACAGATTCAAATCCAAATTAAAAATTACAATTTTCAATTTATGTCCTTGGCAGAAACCATTAGTTTAAAGATTTCATTTGCTATGATAACCAAAGAAAGAAATCACTTAGATTAATACATTCCTTGATAAATAAAACATGTTGTTCATTTGTTCTCGTAAAATTTCCGGTATGTGATTCCAGTCACGCATGGCGCTAAACATCACTGTACGCTGGCTCTGATTAGTTTTGGTCTTTGGCAATGTAAAACACTTTCCTTTAGAATTGTTGAATAGCTATGAATATTTTTACTGAAAGGTAACTGTAGGTAAAACATAGCTGGTATCCTAGTTGTAATAATATTTCGTAAAAAATTTATTTTTGCACATAACCATCTATCCCTTACCCTAAGCCAAGCAAGATGCTGATGCATTTTACTGACATTTGTTCTCAAAGCACATTTCAGAGCCACACGTGCAGCTTTGTTTTACACCAACTGTAATTTATTAACATTATTAAGTGACGTAGACCACACAATTGTGCAATAATCTAAATGAGATAGCACTAGACTTTCAATAGCATATGGGATCACTTGCTTAGTCAGGTATTTAGAAAATCTTTTTATAACCCCCAAACTGCGTCCCATTTTCGAGATTACATTATTTACTTGATAGTCCCAAGATAACTGACTGTCTATCCACACTCCCAAAAGCTTGACTTCATCCACTTGTTTCACAACAGTTTCCCCAATGGAGAGATTTAATTGAGGTTTGTCTTTTAGAAAATGCTTAGTTCCAATTACAATTGTAGTTGTTTTTCCAACATTTAAGATCAGATTATTATTTTTTACCCAATTCATAATTATTTCAAGTTCTTTTTCAAGATTTATTTTTATTTAATTAATTGTTTTACCTGCCAAATAAATTGTAGTATCATCAGCAAACATAGAAATGCTTGCTTTTTCTAGCATTAAAGTTAAATCATTTGTAAATATTGTATATAAAAGAGGACCCAAACAACTTCCCTGTGGTACCCCATGTTTCACAGTTTGAACATCAGAATAGCAGTCATTATAATACACTACCTGTTTACGTTGATATAAGTAACTCTCAATGAACTGAACTGCAGGTTCTTCAAAACCGTACAGTTTCAGTTTTTTCAGTAGCATCTTATGATCTATGATGTCAAAAGCTGCAGAAAAGTCTAGTAATACAGTTCCTATGATATTACCCCTGTCCATTTCCCACAACTAATCCTCTGTCATTTGGGTCAATGCAGTCGCTTTTGAATGTTTTTCTCTATAAGCATGCTGATAATTTGTTATTAAATGATTATCATTGAAATAAGTGTTGCTCTGTTCATATATAATTCTCTCCATTAATTTCCCTAAAACTGGGAGTAAACTGGGAGTAAATGTACGGTAACACTTCACAATAAGGGTCCCTTTATTAATGTTACTTAGTGCGTTATTAAGCATTAATAAACAAAAAGCCCCTTTATTAACGTTCCTGATATTGTTAACTATTAAGTGTCCTTAAGGTTAGGAAAAATGGCTGGTGGGGGTGTCTGCTTTGTAATGCATTACTTCATATTAACATTAATATTAAGCAGAATGCTTTATTTATTAGTTTATTATTGTTAATAATGCTCTAAGTAGCATTAATAAAGGGACCCTTATTGTAAAGAGTTACCTAATGTTCAATTATAAATATTACTGGTATCAGTTTTATCATATATGCTATAGATAATATAGAAAACTACTCTATGGATTTGGATTCTTTTGTTTGCTCTGTAAAATTTTAAAATGTAACTAAAGCCTGATTTTTTTATATCCATCTTTTGTAATTAAAGTTTTAATAAATAGCTGTTGAAAATATACATTTACTTGATTGTTTTTTTATTTTGTTTTTGTTTTTGTTTTGGCCCTTGCCCCATTGATTTTACTTTTGCTTGGAAAATGTTGTGTATGTCATCTTGGTCTTTTATTTTCATTGAACTTTCCATGGAGGGCCCACTTGTAAACGAGATGGTTCATCTCAAGTGACTGATCCTCCTAAAGGATAAGTAAGTAAATAAATGTAATAAATAAATAAATGGAACCAGCACACACAATTTGGAATTATGTGTTAAAAATCTTGGTTCATGCAGTTTTTTTATTATCTCTTAACATTACACAATTATACACGTGTCTTTTGTTGCCTATAATATTTTTAAGTTTTTTATGTCTGTCAGGGTAGGACAATATTTACTTTCATAATAATCACATTATTTTGGTAAATGCAAATGTCACATCAAAATTTCTCTTAACTAGGATCACACCAGCCATGTTGAACAGAGAGATCCAGTATTTAGGCGGTAACAAACAAAGCCTCGTTGATGTGTAGTTCTGGTTACAGAAGCAATGAAGCAACAGAATAAGAACACACTGCATGATGTAATCTAATCCAGGGTCCTTCCAGGAAGCTTATTTCAGACACACTACACTTTCCCTGACAACAGCTGCCTGTCGCTGCTCCTGTTAAGCTCGTTATCTCTCTCACAACTTGAATGTTAAAAAATATATTTAATGAGGCCAGACTGGGATCTGATTTATTTAGATTTAAAGAACAGACGTATCAAATGGTAAATGGTAAATGGCCTGTATTTGTATAGCGCCTTCTTAGGGTTCTACAACCCCCCAAGGCGCTTCACAACACAATCAGTCATCCACCCATTCACACACACATTCATACGCTGGTGGGGATGAGCTACAACGTAGCTACAGCTGCCCTGGGGCGCACTGACAGAGGCGAGGCTGCCGAGCACTGGCGCCACCAGTCCCTCCGACCACCACCAGCAGGCAAGGCGGGTTAAGTGTCTTGCCCAAGGACACACAACAGCATTCTCTGGCCGGAGCCGGGATCGAACCTGCAACCTTCCGATTACTGGACAACCCGCTCTACCTCCTGAGCTACTGCTGCCATCATACATGATACTGCTGTATCAGACATAATAAAATCAGTAAGAGCATCTGTTCTACTCCTGAGAAGGAAATGTAGAATTTTCTCCATTCCTAACCCAACCCCATGCAGTAATTATCCAATAGGAGGCTCGTACCTATGTGGCGACTATATTTTTGACACCTATTTGAAACACCTGACTCAGGACAATACAGGTGATCTCATGTTTATTGATAGATGTAGCCTCTTTATGTTGACAGATGTAGAGGAATGCATGTCTTGCTGTTACCCCTGCAGTATCTCAAACAGTTCTGTGTCAGAATCAGAGGAACACTCTGCCTTAAGAGCCAGCTGCTATTTTCCAGCATTAACGGCCACTTTAAGGTCAAAGGTCAGATATTCTCTCTCGAGATTTTTCAGTATTGAGCAGACTTCATGATTCCATCAATCACAGCATCATCTAGCCTACTTCCTGTTGTCAGGCAGGTTTGAATGAATTGATCTCAGCTTTCCAGCTAATGTGGTTCATCACAGGCAGTTTATGATTTAACAAGAGGATCATTTATTTATTTGTACAGAGCTAGCTTGTTTCAGATAATAAATTCAATCATCATTTGAAAACGTCGTTTTGTATTTACTAAGGGTATTTTTGTGTGATATTGAAATTAGTTTGAACTTAAATATTTAAGGGGCAGCATGGTGACGGAGTTGGTTGCATGTTTCTAGTAGCCTAGTGAACTAGACCAAATTCTTGCTTTGCAGAGTTTATAGTCACATATATAGGATGGCTTGCCAGGCTATGTTTCTAGCAGAAAGAAGGTTGAAGGTTCAAATCCCGGCTGTGGCCTTTCCACACAAAGTTTGCATATATGTGTGGGTTTTTGCCAGATTCTCTGGTTTCCTCCTCCACTGAACATAGACTGACTCTTCCATGTCAAATATCTTCTTCTGCTCACACGTTTCTGTATAATAGTCATACTGTTGAAAACCTCTGCAGCTCTTTATACTCAGACCACATGCTGTGTATTCTTTTCTAAAGCAATCAGATCATTTGGTGAAGAAAAAAGCTGTTAGATTGGCTGTGTGTGTGTGTGTGTGCGTGCGTGCGTGCGTGCGTGCGTGCGTGTGTGTGTGTGTGTGTGTGTGTGTGTGTGTGTGTGTGTGTGCGTGCGCGTGTGTGTGTGCCCTAAACTGCAATGATAGGTGGAACTTTGGCCATGTATCAAATCCACGGTTACTTTGGAGAACGAGTATCATGATTCATTCCTTCCTTCTCTCACTGTCAAACCCATCGGATGCCATTAGCGCACCACTCAGCCACATCCCAGGCCCATTTCTCTACATTCTCCTGTTTTAATCTGGTCTCACAACTTCTGTCTCTCTCATTGTCTCATTGACTGCATCTCAAGGATGGGTTGACAACATGCAAGAAAGCATTTACCACTTTACCGGGAGGAGAGAGAGAGAGAGAGAGAGAGAGAGAGAGAGAGAGAGAGAGAGAGAGAGAGAGAGAGAGAGAGACAGAGAGAGAGAGAGAGAGAGAAGCTCACTTGTTCCCAAACAGGCACTGGACTGCTTTGAAAGAGGCGTGTCTCCTCTTCTCATCTTCCCCAGTGGCCAGGCCCTGGGGAAATCTAAAAAAAAAAAAAAAAACACAGGAAGTGTTCTCAACCATGTCAACATAACAGCTTTCCTAACAGCTATTCTCAAATAAACACACTTTTTCCGAAGGACACGATGTAACGTTTGATATGGATGAGCAGAAACTAAATACAGGTTCAAAAATTCAAATGTACTAAAAGCCTTATGAATTAAATGGAGAGTTCAAGGTGCGGTAAAACACTCAACCTGACATCTTCTTTTGTTTGTGTCTCATCATGACTTGTTTTAGCTCAACACCGTATGTTATTTGCATCCACTCACCTCCTCCTCGGGGATCTTTGAAGTGTAATAAAAACTAAAACTCTCTCACAAAAACGTCCAGGTCATGCGGTGTTCCTGTTGCAGTGAATGTACGGGATCCAGTCTCCACCACCCTGCAGCTCCTTAACTCTATCATGGCCACAGCTCAGCTCAACAACATCAGCATCAGACCAGCAGCTAACATCTGTATTTATCATCATTTCACCACTTTTTAGTTGTTTTTCAGTCTTAAAGATTTTCAAATTAAATATGATCCTGCTTGGACGCTTAGATTTTTATTATTTTATTTACTTTTGTGGAATCATCCAAAAACTGTTTTAATGTTAATGTTATCCGCTAAGTCTTATAATAGTTACTATATTGTGTTTGTAACAAAGTTTTAAACTAAGATCACTTATGTTGAGAAATGACAGCTTTCATGGTCAAATGTAGAAAACATTATGTGTAATGTCATGAGTTAGGGTTAGGGTTAGGGTTAGGGTTAGGGTTCGGGGTTAGGGGTCATATGTTATATGTTATATGAGTATGAAGCTCTGCTACTATTATGTCAGATTGTAGCTCATTATCTGTAAAACTGACAAAATTATCTTCATTTTTGTATTTATTAAAATTAGGGATGTTCGATATCAGCTTTTTAACCAATATTCGGTATACAAATATAGTCAAAATCTTACATTTCTATACTGATATAAACCAATACCCCGGGATCACCCCTCATAAAAACTACCATCACATATCTCTTGTCACGCATTTTACAACTTTTAACATATGTGCAAAATATAACAGCCACTTCAATTTAAGGTTGGCTAATAAAAAAGTGTTTTTCAAACCTCAGAACTGTCCAATTTTGATGTTTTGAGTGAGAGGAGAAGTAGCTGAAGACATTTATGTGAATGTGTAAAAGTTGTCTGGTTAAAGGAGAAAAAACCGATACCAATAATTTCAGATGTCACATTTCAATGCTAATATTGGACATCCTTAATTAAAACTGATTAGTTGTGGTGGCCATCTTGAATTGGATTAACTGTAAAAGTTATTGAGTTAGATGTGCATCCAATGATTATTTTCAAAGCATTTGTTTTAAATTTGTGCAACGGTCCATGACATATTTTGCTAAAACCATAACCCTTTATAGGGTCAGCGTCTATATTTAGACACTTCCACTCACATCATAAATGATGTCGGTGTGCCTTTTCTCGGACTCTTAGAATTACGAGATTTTGCCCAACCAATCATCAGAGATCAAGCTAGTCACAGTTTGCATCATGGCGCCGTTCGACCAATCAGCACAGGGCTACAACGCGCCAAATATTGGTGTTTCTGAACAACCAGAAAACTGCCTTCCTGCAACTCGAGTTCCTCTTGTGTTTACGGTTGGATCTCTGAAGCTAACAACACTAGGTTTATGAAACTCTCACATCACAAGGTTGACTAGTGGCGCTAAATAAGGATATATGTGTTTTAAATGTTAAACTCAATGAAGTTGGTGAAATCAGAGCATGAAAATCAAAGTTGCCATATTTGATCATACGCCCTGAACAAGTAAAAGAAATGATGTATATTTTTAGGTCAAATCTGTTGTTTTTTAGACATAATCATGGTAAAACTAATAATAACAATTATAATATTGCATCTATTTAGCAGTTTTAAACTAAGATTTCTTTGGAAAATGGAGGACAGTTATTGTGCCAGCGAGTCTCACCATAAGTGATGATGATGAAGAGGAGGAAGATGACACTGAGGCAGATCCTCAAATATATAATATTCTAAAATATTCTAATAATCTATATTCAGTTAGCGGTGGTTTTCATTGTTCAATAACTTTCAAAAATATTCCACAATAATCTGTCTTTATACAAATATACTATATTGTTAAATAATTGTGAAATATTCTGTATTATTCTACAGCGATATAATGTTTTAAAATGAGCTAGATTGTTCTAAAGTGTCTTATATTTATCTATATAATTAAAACATAATGTTTGTTTAATTTATTCCATTCATGTTTTTTTTTATTTGGGATGTCTTTTACCAGAACGTCCATCTTTGATCACTTCATTTTCTCTGATTTTCTGCATGAAAATAAATATTTTTGAAACTTATAACAGAAGAATACTTTTGTTATAAACCACAATAACACCCTGGGGTTGAATTTCTTAATTTTAAACTACTTAAGTGAGTGCCCTATAAAGGGATAAACAAAGCATGCAAAATCCTCCTCACCTGCGTTTCACCTTCCAGCGTCAGGAAATAACTAAGACCCAAAAGTAAAAGTATGAAACTGAAGAGCAACTATGCCAGGGGTGCTCAATCTTGGTCCTTAAGGGCCACCATCCTTCGTGCTCTAGTTACTGTTCTGATCCAACACAACTAAACGAGTGGCTGAATTACCTTCTCTACATGCCCTCAAAATCCACTCAAGCCTGTTAATTTCCCACTTATACAAATCAGGTGTGCTGATGACCACGCCTGTTATTTAACATCAAATCACAGTGTTTGTACCACATGCAGAGAAGAAAAACAGTGTGACACGGTCGGTGCAGCTCCTTACATCACCTCTGCAGACCCTGATCTCATAGTGTGACTTTAAGCAGCAGGTGGCCCACTGATTTAGCCCCACAGAGATTTGGATTATGAGGCTAATCCCTTCAGATTAGCTTTGAGAGTTGGCTTTAGTCAACTTACTCCTAGTCCTGGACCTGTATCAGTTTGATTGACATCAGTTCTGTCCCATTTATTCATCTGATTCTTCCTGCAGCCATTTCCTCTCGTTCTTGTCTAAAAGCTGTGTTAAAGAGCAGCAAACTGTCAGTGAGCCAGCGTTCTCCTGTTTTACCTCCATTCAGCCTTTTCATTTGCATCTTTTATTTCTGTTTTTACTGTGTGACTCAGCCGACATCCAGAGACAAGAATACTGCAAAGAAAAAAGCCTTAAAGCTTGCCAAACTCCAAGTTCTTGAATGAAGGTTTTATTTTTACTCGTTGACCCAGACTGATCAGTTTGATGATGCTATCAGCACGTCAGTGGCGTCACCAGCTGATGGGCTTACTGAAGGAGTGACACCTCCGCGTAGTTAGAAAGTACACTGAGTACGTCCATTCATCCTATTCCTGGACTGATTTTACCCGGATGACAAATACTGTTTGTTTATTCTTATCTTGATGCTTTTAATCCAGAAGCATAAATCCTACATTTAAAAAAAATACATGTAATTTAATCAGCCACTAGATGTCATACTTGTTTTTTATTCCATTATGGAGGCTTCATCTCATACAATGATTTGTGAGACAGCTGCTATGAATTATGGTGATTTAATTTTATTTAAAGACTGGATAAAATGTGCAGATGAAGACTAGAACGTCTAGGATGCAGATTTTTGAATGAAGTGACTAAAATATTTATGCAAATTGAAAATTTAATGTAAAAATAAAGTTTGAAGCAAAAGTGGTTGTGATGCTTCATGATGTCTAATGTTTCCTGCTAACCTTTCACTTACACTAATGCAAAAATCAAAAGTTCAGTAGATTTTTCCTGCTTTGTTCAAAAATAATAAAAACTTTGAAAGACAGTCGTTGAACAAAACAAACAGGATTTCAGCCTTTTTGGTGCATATCAGCAAAACAAAAATTTCTATAAATCTTAACAAATTACAAATGTTGTCATCTGTGTGGGGATTTTATTTTAAAAATAGCTGAGCTGAGTTATTTAGGTTGATAAATCATATTAATAGATGACAAAAACTGCCTCTTCTGCCCCCTTTATCCATCCAGTGTCTCTAGGTGGCGACAAAGATTGAAGAATTGGAGCTTTGACCCTCAGCTTGTTTCAGTGCAACCTTCTCACACCATACAGAAAGCAGCAACCAGGGCGAGTCCAGAGTGTTTTCTGGAGAGATGGTCAGTGACTGACACCCCCTCACCCCAAAAAACATACCCCTGGCAGCAACTTCTGGAAGGCTTTTCTTATTACTTGGTTATGTTTCAGACAACAGAGAGTGCATTGGGTATTACAGTACCTTAAATTAATTCCCTGGTTTAGAATGAAAATCAGGATGTTAGTGTCGAGTTTCTAAGCAGGATGGGGAGATATTAAAAAAGCTGACATTAAAGCCATACTATGCAACTTTTTCATATTTTTAAATCATTTTCTTGAGCCAGTTTGTGCTAAAATGACCCTTTACAGGGTTAATGAAATGTCACTCACACCCCCACCACCCTCTGTGGCCAGAATACCACACTTGCAACTTCAGAGTGGCGGGCCGCCTCCTATTGGACTTGAAAAAAATGAAGCTGAGATGCTGGCACTGCAGTCTGCTTCCAGCGTGTTTCCTGCATGTTTTAGATCATGAACACAGCTGATTTGTTTGATTTAGTGATGAACCGCTCCTGTAGACACTAATGAAGGCTGAGGAGACATTTCAGCAGCTAGATTAAGATGTTAAAAAGACGAACGCACAGCGAGGAGATAAGTTTCACGTTTTGTTCTACTAAACGAACACTAGGGGGTGCTAAAAGCAAGCCAAAACTGCCAAGTGTGCCTTTAACATATTCATCTTTTTTAAATAACAGTAAAATAATTCCTTATCATTTGTGTCACTGGGTTGGATGTATCTTAATCTGATGAAAGGATCTTATGTGCAGAAAAAGAAGAGATCTGCAGTATGTGAGTTTTTCCCATTTGTGATGCTCTGACAGGAATGTTTGACCGGAACACCCCCCTGCCTCCCACCCCCTGCATGAGTCTTCTTCTGTCCCAACCACGTACCATTGAACACAGATGGAGCTAAATATTCATCCTCCTCCTTTGGCTTCAGGGCGGTTCAGTGGTGATGAAGGGGGGTGAGCCAACAAATATGAGCTGTTCCAGGCGCCCTGTCTGCCCTTCTCTTAAGCTGGAGGTTGGGGGTCATAACAGGGGAGGGATGTGGTAAGAGAAGCCTCTAATGAGAACCCGACCAGGTTCTCAAAGTCTTGTCCAGCGACGATGACGTTGAACATTTAATATAGAACAAAGCAGACCACAACAAGGTTCAGATTTTGTATGCAAAAGGTTTATTAAATGACAATGTTACTGCATTCGCACAAATAAAATAACACATTTGCAAATATAAAATAACATATTTATAAAAACATTACCACAGTTTGCAAAGGAATAATGACAAATAGCTACAATGCCCATATATATAATTCTTCCTGTACAAAAATAGCTTTATCTGCATAAGTACTTAATGTAACCTCTATATAATATTTAAATAAAGGAATTCATATATACAAATATTTGAAATATATAGATAAAAAAATTTGATTGCACATGTTTTTTTGTACAGACAATAACAGCTTTCAAGTATATTTCAGTCCTTCATGGACTGGCACATATAGCTCACAGAATCTAAGGCCTTTTCTCTTTTACAGTGTCCAGAAGCCAACACGAACTGAGCGCGTCGGAGCTCTGTAACCTGTTTGGCAAAGCGATGAGGAATTGTTCTCCTGATGATTCGTTTTACTTAAGTCCAAAAGGAAAAGTGCAGACAGTTTTTAACCGTTAGATGGAACGTGGTGGTAGAATCCTTTGAGGATCGCAGTTATAAAAAAGTCTTGGCCTTGAGGAATAATTGTGTAAAGTCTCATAACGTTAGTGTCAAGTTCCCTCTTTAAGCCAGAAGATGTGCTCACTTTGACACTTTGACAGGTATTTGCACTCTTCCTTCTTCTCTGCCAGGCAGAGCGCAGCACCTGTAGTTCACCCCTCACTGTGCCATCCAGTGTCTTTAAGCCAGCTGCAGTCGTCTGCAGCCTCCGCCCGCGTTGCTGAGCTGCAAAGCTCAACCTGCAGAGAAACTCGGCTGCAGCCAGTCTGACTCAGCCCTCACGCCTGGAACAAATGTGCTGGAGAATGCTTGGCAAGAGTCTGAGGTCTGAGGCATTTTGAGAATTCAGTGACGGAGCAGAGAGGACACAAGCTCGAGAGTGCAACTCCCTCACTTCTGTTCCCAGCTCCTCTCTCAAAGTCCTTCTCATGTCCTTCTGAAGAGAGCCTCCAGCTTGTGAACTTGTGAGATGTTTGCGCTCCAAACGGGTCTCAGCCTGCCCTTCTCCAGCCTCAGTGTGACCTGCCGCCCTGGAAGGGATCTGCGCCTCCGACCGTATCCCTGAGGGCTGATCTTGATACCGGGGGCGGTCCCGGTCTTCCCCTTGTTGCTGAGCTCAAACAGACGGTGTGCCAAGTCATGAACTGCACAGGTACCCAGTGAGCAACCTTGCCCTCTGGACTGGGGACCTGAACTTTTAGACCTCTTGGTTCGGATGTTGATGTCAGTGCTGGAAGAGAAAAGACAGAGGATATTACTCAGAGCCATTCATCCCAAAGTGTTTAGAACTGAGCATATTTCTTTAAATGTTTGCTATTTGTGACAGGAGAAGCATGAATTACCTGGAATGTGGCAGCAAGGTGTCCCTGATGTCCTCTGGTCTGACAAAGTTCTCCGACTCTGCAGCCTTCTCCATTGCTACACTTTCAATGTCCCGTCTCATTCTGCTCCCTAGCCACGTGCTCAACCTGCAAAAGAGAGAATTCAAAGAAAAACATTAAATGGATGGTTCAGCGGGCAGAGGTTGAATAGACTTTACAGCTGATAAAAAATAGAAATGCCTTTGCTGTTGACTCACCTTTTTCTCAACTCAGGATTCACCTCGAGTTCCACACAGTGTGCTACTGAAGCCAGCAGACAGCAACAGAGGAAGGAGTGGATGATCGTTTTCATTTTGGCTCCTGCAGCAAAAAAAAAAAGTTTGTCCATTAGTTAATTAGTTACTGAAAAAAACATTAATGATTAGCTGCAGAAACGTCTATAGCGTCCCTCTTTGCATGTAAACTGCCTTATACAGTAACCTCGTGAGTGCAGCTGTGTTTTTACACAAGAGTCCAAAAGCCAAGCAATTTGCACACATCATTCATTTATTTAAAAAAGTTAAGCTAAGGTCAGAAATGTCTCGGTTGAGTAAATCTGCAACCACACTTTGGGCCATCAGCCAGTAATGTGAAGGACACGGTCTACCAATAGAAATCTAAAATAAGCTCAGCTGAAATCTTTTTAAATTTAAAAATACTGGCATTCAGGGTTATTGCATTAGCAAAAAGAGACAAAAAGTGATGCACTGCTTCTGTTAAAGGGGATTCCTTCACACACGCTAAGAGCTGAACTGCTTATATAACCAGACAGATAACCTGCTCTTACACACTTGTGCCTTGACCTCAAAAACAGCAAAGGATAAAGCCATCAGCTGGCAGCAGAGTGGGTTAAATCAGCCTCTATTAAAGCACGGTGCACATACCTGGTGTATAACTCAGCTGGGTGGGAAAGCTCTTCTTCCAAAGTCAGCTATGAAAGAAAGAAAGAAGGAATACTCCACAGGTTTCTTGAATTTGCTCCTGGTTCTGTAAGGCAGCGGTGTCACTCTTCTAATAGCTTCTCCACACCAGACAGGGAGCCTTTATAGTGCCAGAGGGTGGGCGGGGCTCAGAGCAACACACACACACACACACGCACACACGCACACACACACACCCCTCCATCCCCATCCAACACCGCTGCGCTGCTCTTGGTGCAACAACACACCAAAAAAAACTTTAACAAAAAGAACCCAGATCTCACTCACCAAATATCATTATTCATCTTTTAGTCGTACAAAACTTTCTAAACAAGTATTTATTTTTAAATGTATTAATTTAAAGACAAAAATGAGAGGCTGTTATTAGGTTGTTTGAGTCAAACACGGATTATCCCATTATATTTATCTCAGCTGTTTTCTTAGTAGAAACCTAAATAGGAGCCGTTCAAACATTCATATTGTGATGTTTAAGCTATATTATTATTGTTATTATTATTATTATTATTACATCATTTTTGTTTATGCTTCTTTCAGCCCCTCCAGCTAGTTGAAGAAAACAGTATCTGAGGAATGTTCCAGTTCTCTGGTTTTCAGGGCACTCCCCGACACGGTGGAGTTCCATTTCAAACCCCTGACTGGTGGATTTAAGACCAAAACACAGCAAGTATGCCCAAATGTATATACTAAACACTGAATGTATTTGTTAGTACAAGACAAATGTTGACTTTGGACTCCTGAGTGATTTATTTAGACAGTTTTATTAATCTGAAAGGGAATTTTACAACCAGAAGTTGAAATAATGTGACAGACTTTACAGTGTTTTAGGAGGAATTCACAAAAATAATTGACCTAATTAGTTGTTTTTGGAATATAAAATTAACTTTCAAAATAATAGTAAGACTCATTAACCTTCTCAACCTGCTGTTGCTATGTGAAACTTGTTCTAGATGGATTTCATTCAAAATTAACACAAAAAGTGAGCTATTTCAAATAAAGGCACCAGCCTACAGCTTTGTGAGGACTTATATGCATCTGAGGACAAAGCTTCAAAAGAAAGTCAGACTTAATGAGACAGGTTTGTTGTTTTTATCACAGTCTTCATCTCTTATCTGATCTGAGCGGTGATACATCCACCCAGTGAAGCTTAATACTGAAGGAAAAAAAGATACAAGTCTGAAACGTGTGTCCAACGAGACTGAAACCTGAAACAGTCACTCAGTTTATGAAATGTTGTAAAAACCGCAGGAAAAAACTTTCTATTTAAATTGCAAAAGAAAGTCCCGTGTAGAAATTTCCAGAAGATGAAGTGTGAGCGATGCTTTCAGTTTTGATTCTTGTTTCACTTTCATTAACTAGAAAGAAAATCCAGAAACACTTTACATTAAGGGTCTCTTTGTTAACGTTGCTTAGTGCATTATTAAGCATTAATAAACTATTAAATAAAGTATTAACAACTGCTTAATAATAATGTTAATATTAAGTAATGCATTACTAAGCAGACACCCCCCACCCACCCCCGGCCCTTTGTCCTAACCTTAAGGACACTTAATAGTTAACAATAACAGTAACGGTAATAAAGGGATCATTTGTTTATTAATGCTCAATAATGCACTAAGTAACGTTAATAAAGGGACCTTTTGTTTATTAATGCTCAATAATGCCTTAAGTAATGTTAATAAAGGGATCATTTGTTTATTAATACTCAATAATGCACTAAGTAATGTTAATAAAGGGACCTTTTGTTTATTAATGCTCAATAATGCCTTAAGTAACGTTAATAAAGGGATCATTTGTTTATTAATGCTCTAAGTAACGTTAATAAAGGGATCATTTTTTATTAATGCTCAATCATGTACTAAGTAACGTTAATAAAGGGACATTTTGTTTATTAATGCTCAATAATGCCTTAAGTAACATTAATAAAGAGCTCATTTGTTTATTAATGCTTAATAATGCTCTAAGTAACGTTAATAAAGGGATCATTTGTTTATTAATGCTCAATAATGCCTTAAGTAACGTTAATAAAGGGACTCTTTGTTAATTAATGCTTAATAATGCACTAAGTAATGTTAATAAAGGGACCCTTTGTTTATTAATGCTTAATAATGCACTAAGTAACGTTAATAAAGGGACCCTTATTGTAAAGTGTTACCGAAAATCCATATGACTGAAATGAGGTTTACTTAACAATTGGAATTCACGCGTGACACATCAAACTCCCCATAATTCCTGTGATATTACTCAAATAAAATCCATCTGAGTTTATTTATATCTCATGCAACCCTCGTTCCATGGGTGGTATGGTATTTTCAGCTCCAATAAATGACAAACACATGCGATGTGAACTTGAAAATGTTTTGCAAGCACTTTGTAGGGATAATTGGATCCAGCGGCCAACTAATCCCCAAACAAAAGATTGTAACAAGAGATGGTGAAATCATGACAGCAGAATTCTTCCGTTGCCTTTTGGCTCCTTATATAGAAATCTCCTCTTCCTCTGAGAAGCTGCTGTCAGAGGGTGACTGACACTTTTTGTACCACCTTCCTATTTGTGTTTGAGCGAGTTCATCAGGCAGAACTCATCCATGTGTGCCGGGGGAAAAAAAGAGACTGATTCATGATTATCGTAAGCTGTGATAAACCCATGTTGTGTCCTTTATGGGGTCGTCTCTCAAATTCCCATCATTCTTCCGTGAAGACACACACAACATGAAAACACGATAGTCTTCATGTTTTGTTGTGGATTCCAAGTCTTCCACTACTCAGCCTGTATTTTCTTTTAAAAGCAACATGTGGGGAAATTAGAAGGCAATGGAAACACAGCCGACGCGTAAGGAAATCTCTCGCTGTGTTCCTGCTATTGTTGAAGGCGATGGCGGCTTGTCCATTTACCTCACACGCATTAGCTAATCTCCACGTGCTGTACCTTGTGACAACTTTTCCTGTTTTCAATAATATTCAATATTTTTGTCCCTGGAGTTGATCCTGTTCACATGAGAACTTCAAAACAAACCAAAAGAAGTCTGTCAGTAATAAGAATTATGCAGTTTGGTGGTACTGAAAGGAAATTTAAAGATTTAGAGTAAAAAACAAAATAGTTTGGTTTTTTTTGTGGTGGATATTCCTCTGTAGTGGTGACTGACAGGCATGATTCATTGTTGATTTGTAGAAAAATGGGACTCAACAGAGGTTAAGTAATACTTTTTTTTCAAATGTAAGCTTGTCATTGACCTCTAAACTAGGGGTGTACAGACTTTTCCATAGCAGGGTCATGATTAACAAATGTAATAGTCCTTGCAGGCTGTATATATTTGATTTTTTTAATGTATAAAATGCAAAAATTATTTTATGGTAATATTTTTTCCATGTGTACTCCTCAAAATAGGTCCAAAATAGGCATATTAGTAAAAAATCTGAACATAAAAATATTTGAAAGTACGACTCCACATCAACAACCTGCTGGAAAGACCAAATTCATCTTTCTAGAAACTCAATTGGGGGCCACAAAAAAATCACTCAGAGGGCCACAAATGGCTCCTGGCTGTACTTTGGACATGCCTGCTCTAAACAAACAACACATGTAAGCAATTTATTCTGATAATTTTGTTTACTACAGTGGCAAACATCTCTTTTAATTGTTTTTATTATTATTTAACTGCCATTTTTCATGAGATTTTTCCTTGTCTTGGACATAATCTTGAATCGTGTCAATTCAAGATTTTATTCCATTTCTATTCATTTCAAGCAGAAATCCCAGATTTTATTACTTCCAGTAATTACAGGAACACTTTGTAGCATTCCTGTGTGGTGATGCATGTTTAGCGATAGTAGAAATTAGAGTATCTTTAATTTTCTGCCAAAAACAGGCTGCTAGGACAGTCGTGTATTTGTAAACTACAGGGCCCACGCCCATGGATGGATCCCGCTCCCACGCGCAGGCGCACTGACGCTCCTTCTGTCAAACATGGCTGTTCTTTGGAAGAAGGAAAAATGCTGAATTGTGTTGGTATATGTTGGGAAAAGCAGCAGACATGGCTAGGTTGGCTGACTATTTCATTGTCGTTGGATATGACCAGGAGAAAACCGGTGAGTTTATTCGTTTTGTTGCTTGTTTTCTTTAGGCGGGACGGGCTAGCAGGCTGAACTGGGGTCAGTTTGTGATGATGTTGATGCTACTTAGCTTTGCGCCTAGCATAAACGTTAGCCACTCGGCTAAAGGCGAGCCTGGAAACACTTTGTTTTCTCCCATTAACCGCCCAGATGTTTGAAACCCTTCGGAGGGCATGTGTTTACTCAACAAGCACACATTTCGTGTCGACTCTGTGGTTTTGCTCGGCGGGGTTGGGATTTTTGACTTGGATTAAAGGAAACTTTTTCTATGGATTTAAAATTCTGTCACATCCTGTCCCTGTTGCTCGCACTCCCCCTTCTCTGGTGTGTCTAGTTAACGGGACACGCTTGGATGCTGCTACTACATTTGGTCATACACGTTTTATTCTGATTCAGTCCTTATCTGATTTGCCAAATGACTCAAATGTCATGTTGACAAGACACTTTCAGTTTTTGTTGCGTGATGTTGTTTTCGCACTTTTGGATGTCCTGCATCATGCTCTGATTTGGGTCTATTTTTACCCGCTCCAGTCTCTGTGTGTGTTTATATTTTTCCTGAAGAGTGCCGAACTTCATCACGATGGGCGTAACGTTGTGCAGCTGCTGCGCCGAAAAGCAACCGTGGTGCAAAATCTGCACCTCTCCCCTCCTCTTCTTCCTCCCCACTGTTGTTCTGCTCTGCCCTGGAGCTGGGACAGGAAGCCCCCTCATGCCTCCACTTACATGTTGTGCCTCAGGTCCAGCCTCGCATTCCTTTTATCCAAGACAGGAAACAGCTTTGCACACACTTCTAATCATTCATAGATAAACAGATGAGCACTTTTTGGCACATTCAGGCTGCGACTTCGATTAAACTTTTGCAATTTATGACCAATCTTGCACTTTTAAAGATGGAATATGAACAGATTTGCTGAAAGGGAACACATTAAAGCTCATAGCGTCTTTCTGTGGCGCCTGTCCTGCCAGAGCAGCTGAATCCTCTCATTCACTCTAGCATGTGATGCACAATAGGTAAACAGTGTCTTTCATCAGCTCTGTGCATCCCCACCACTAACTGATAAATGAACATTCTGTGCACCATGAATGAAATGTTCCTGGCTCTGCTGAGTATGTCTGAAAAATAGATAGTGATATTGGTTATTTTGCTTCTACCCTCTCCACAAAGGAAGTATTTGAAGGTGTGGTTCTCTGAAAAAACATTTTTTAATGATTTTTTCTGATTATAATTGGTCCCTGTGAGTTTTTCATGCAGGCTGAACATGAAAATAGTGTCCTACACCTATCTCCTGCATTAGCTTCTGATAGAAAATAGACTGAAAATCTAGGATTTGAAAAGCCTGACAGATCTACGTCACGTTGACACTAGAGCTGCCACAAACGATTATTTCAGTAATTGACTAATCACTAGTTTTTTGGCGATTAGTTGACTAATCGTGTCATGCATAAAGTATAGCAGGATGCAGCTGCTGTAATATACCCATCATTAGCTTCTAGTTTGAAGTATGATCTGTTATGTGCCATCTAAAAATCTCCATTGATGAGGAGTGCTATTTTTAACACTGTACCATAGTGGCATACTACAATAAATCATTAGCATTTGTAATGTTAGAGAAAATATGTGACATGTGTGCTAAAGTTAATAAAATCACCATCATTACTGTTGTTGCTACAGCTAGAAACTCCTGTGAAATGAGAGTTCTACTTTGCAGATTTTGCACTGTACGAGCTTTTTCTTTTATCTTTGTAAAATGCTCCCTTTTGAGCTACGTTGCCGGTTCGCCATGATGTCTTGTTTTTCCGACAGCTGACCTGGATGGCAATTACTGCACACGTGTCTCGAGCAGAACGGCAGAAAGCAGCAAAATGTGCCGCAGCAGGCAAGATAAAAAAACAACGCTTCTTAGAATAAACAACGTCGATTACTAAATTTATTGTCGACAATTTTGTTTGTCGACGTCATCGTGACGAGTCGATTAATCGTGGCAGCGCTAGTTGACACTTAACATTCATAGACTCACCCATCTTGACTCGCGGCGGGGAAGGCTGTTGTTGTTTTAACATTCAGGAATCAGCAGAGAACGTCCCGAATAGTACAGGCTAACCGTTAGCATTAGCAACACAACCACACAGAAAAACTCCTCCAGGCTTGTGTTATTTGTGGAGATAAAACATCCATTTTTCAAGTCAGTGGTACAGTCACGTTGCTGTTATTCAATCCGAGGCAAGATGTCCAAATATCAGGAAATAAGACTCCAGATCCTGCCGTCTGCTGCCACTCTGTGCAGCAGCGGACTTGTCTGTGCTGATTCAAGAAATTCTGGGTTTTTTTTGCCCTGAGTACGGCTTGCAAGGCATTCATTCCTACCAGCGACCACTACAAATGTATCGATTAAACAAGTGTTCCACACCTTTAAATTTACAAAGTACTTCTGTCACAAACTGATTGATTTTGGTTATGTGACAAACCTTTCAGGAGGATAAAAACAGTCCCAAATTCCTAACTGGGAATGCACGTTTGCCAGTATTTTATTAAATCCAAATATGAGTCACAGATTTGCAAACGTGCTTCTTTGTGAAATAATGGAATATAGTTTAGATTAAAAAAATAAGAGTTTTCAGGGCAATGCCTTTATTCAATTAATTTGGATTGCTGAAGTTGTGCAAGTTACGGTGATACACAGTTGGTCGTCTAGACAACAGATTATTTTTTTCCTCCCTGTCCATCTTGCTCATTAACTCAAACCAGGATTCCCTACGTGGCTCCTGCTCTGTGCTGGCTCTTGCTCCAGTGGCCTGACCCACTTCTTATTGTTAGATTACTATGGATTGATCAGCTGGAAATACTGCTTAGCATGCAATCTGTTCGGTGCGTTCGTAGTTCAAAGTAATACCTCACGCTTTCTGTGGTGAGGAGGCTTCTCTGTGTGTCAAGCAGGAATCAGAACAGGAACCATGAGCTTGAAATTGTGAAGCTAAACACTAAATTAACTTCTGTGTAGAATTGATTTTCAAAATTTCTTTTTCAGGATTTCTTTAAAATTGCTTGACCCATTTTTTACTGATTACTTTTACTTTGCACTTGTAATTAATGCCTGTAAGGCTCTTGGGATGAATATAAACCCAGTAACATTTAGGATAATTTTGTGTGAAGACGTTAAAAAAACACGTTGAAATGATCGTGCTAGGTGGATCGGAGTGAAATGATTTAAAGTGAGCTTATAAAACATCGTTGAGGAGCGGAGTTTCTCACATTTATGGTTCATTGTTGGGGGTTAAACAGATTGCTTTAACAGTTTGTTATTTAAAGGTTTCAAATATGTGAAAATGAGATGCAGAGGTGAGCGTGGCAACTGGCTGTATGACCCGTGAGGTAGCATGAAATCGGACCGGTCTGCTTCCCAGGGGGCCTATGTCATGATCCACGAACCATAAACCTTGGAATTATGTTCATGAACAATGTAGGAATGTGAAAACACTGATGCTGACTGATGGACTCTACTAAACCTACATTGTATTTTGTATTCCCCCTTTTTGCTGTGTGTTATTTTTCTTTACTGGCACGGCCTTATTTATAGTCTGGCGTACTTTTGCGTTATAAATTAGAATTTTCCATGTTAAAAACAAATCTACCCATGTTTATTTAATGGATATTTTCACCATTTCTTGAATCAAACTGCTTTTGGAATGAGTTTTCCAGACTCTGCTCACTGTTCCTTGCTACGTGTGACTTTATGGTCTGGATTTTAGGATTAGCTTGTGAAACTTTCTGCAGAATAATAAAAAATAAGCGTTGCAAAGGAGCTAAGTTCTTCCATTTGCAGATATTTTTTGACTATAAACCAATAAATTGTTCAACCTCTACTCTATTATGCTGTTTGTTGTATAACTTGTGCTTGATGAGGCCTTATATGTGGGGTTGTTAACCAGTTTGGGTGGTAATTATTAAATGCCGTCAGAGCATTCTTTTAATAGTTGTACCAAGAATGAGTTCACTCCAGGTTTTGTACTGTGGAGCTTTTATGAATTGACTTACTGTTAGGACTTCTCAAAGAGTGTTTGTTTTGTTTTTCATGTTGGCTGTCTTGGCACACCCACAAGGAAAGTGCCTTGGCAAAAACGCAGTCTTTTCTTAAACAGAAAGTTCATGGTTCATGTTTTGTCTGCTACATTTGCTCACTCGCTGGTGTTTCATCGTGTTGCAAAAGCTACAGAAACATCGTAATTATGTGGGTGCTTCTGTGGTTGGCCTTAACGTCTGACCCTATATGAACTTGAATCTCTAACTTCTTTAAATTATTTCTTGCATTACATTTTAAGCCATTAAGAGGTTTCTCAAGCTTGTGTTGATTTGCTCTGGTGGGGGTTCATAGTTTCATGTACCAGATTTTTTTAACTCTCAGTCTTTTGGCTCCTGTTATTTTTTTTATGGAAAATGGTCTGATGACTTCTGCCCTTCAGTTTATCTGCATTTTGCAGACTGGTGTAAATAATGTGCTTTTTATTGCAGTATTTTCTGATTGGACCATGAAGTTCTTATCTTTCACAATAAGATAAAATTTCTCATTTAAGTGAAAAAATACACAAAGCTCTAAAAAGAAGGAAGTCACGACAGCAGTTTTATTGTTAAAGACTTCAGCTGTTTTACTGTACCAAAAATATACGGTTTTGTCAGTCTGATCCATAAATAGCAACTGCAAGATTAAAATAAAACTCTGTTTTGGAAGGATAGAGGGAACAACATATTTTTGAATCAGTTTATGCAAAATAAGAACAGCTGGTTACAGAGGAATATAACAAATCTAGGTCTGCTCCGCTGATCTCCACTTGGATAGTGTTAAAGCTGCAATCGCAAATCTTCATAACAAGCTAGCATTTAAAACACACACTGACATGGAACACTGAACCCTCCTGTCAGGTATCATCCCTGGGACACGTCCACTAGAACCAGAAACCCACATTGCCAGAGGAAACAAGAAAGTGCAAAACACCAGTTGATGTTTTCTACGTCCAAACGTCTTTTGTTGTCTGTGACTTCAAATGGTATTTTTCTTTCTGGGACTCTGGTAGTTTGTCCTAAAGTTGAAGTGGTAGCAGCCGGCTGTTTCTCCTTCTCTGATATTATTGAGCGGAGAACCTCTCACACCAGTGGTGTTCTGGTGCTAAATACGTGAGTGTGTGATGAATGGGCGACCCAGGGAAGTGCGGCGGTTCGGTGAGGCCAACAACCGGACGGTCCAATAGTTGCTTTCAGTCCGAGCCGTGTTATTGGCTGAGGTTTTTAGTGAAAAGAACCACTTTATTATTTTTTTTCTTCTTTTTTTTAAAATTTCCACAATATACAGTATTTGTAGCTATGTTAAGATGTTAAGAGGCATGAAATAGTGTTTTAAGCTACCTTGTTTGGTAAATTTGCTATTCTAGCTTTAAGACATCCTATACAGTATGGCAGCACAGACATTGCTTGGAAAAATAAGTACAAAAACATCAGTCTTTAAAACATGACGAGGTCTAAAAGTACTTCTATGTGTACTGGAATTGTGTTGACCTCATACTAATTGGCGACTTACTGACTGACTTTATTAAATGTAGCTACATTTCGACCATTTTTCCAATTAGCCTTTCGCCGGCCCCGCCCCCAGAACGGCTACCGTCCAATCACACATCATAGCAACCGTTACAATCCGACAACTCCAAACAAGATGATGAAGCTAAGCCTAATCTATACTACTAAGCATTAGCCTCGATAGTAGTCGTGTCCCCTTCGTTTCCCTTCAGAACCTCCTCATTGAGCTCAACCAGCAACAGCCAAGCATGAGTGCTCCCCCCGCCCGCGGCTGGGTGGAGGTCCACCTCCCAGACTATGCAAGACGATCCTTTATAAGACACACTGTGCCGACAAATCTGCATAATATTATCTCAACCGTGTGTCTTATAAACGCACATTAAGCCTTGGCGCAACAGCGAGTGGTGTCATGATCACGTGATGAATTAATGCCGAGCTCCGGCCGGGAACTGTATTGAAAATGAAAGTAAACACGGGCTTAAGTTTCTTTTTGTTAACAGAACCAGCTGAGATGATAAACTAGAGCGATGCAGAGCGCCAGGTGCTTTTCAACGTTAGAGCTGCCTGCAGCTCAGATCACCTGACAGCTGACATCTGACAGCTCACAGGGACACCGCATCGCCGCCGCCGCTCCTCGGATCCACGCGTCCCCGGACGCCGAACCTTCTCCCAAACTCCAAACTCCTTGTTCCCTGCTACTCTTCGCTCAGTGGAGCCCACACTAATATATCCTTCCACTGCATACTGCAACCCTTTTTGCCTTGATCTGGATGATATTGAGGAGGAATTGCTCCAAAAAATGTCGCTGACACGCATCTGTCTACTTCTTTCCATCGCGGCAATCTGCGGAGCTGCAGTATTTGATCCACTTATTGTCGGACTTGGCAACAGTAACTAAGGGGGGCGGGGCTCGGCGAAAGGTCAATTAAGGACTTAGTGGTAAATCTAAACAATTTTGGGGACAAACCTCGGCTAGATTATGTGACATTTTCTTGCATTGGACCCTCGAGGGTTTGTTTTCCCACTAAGTATACTGGTTAGTGGTGGTTACAGGCAATTGGTGGTGGAATTGATTCGACTTTGCTCAGTCCCAGAAAGCTGCCAGAAGCTCAGTCTTCCTGCTACTAGGTACAGAGTTGTGTATAAATAACAGTATTAACTATGTTATTACTATTAACCAACACCTTTGAAAGAATTTAACTTTCTACATTTTCTGTCACATAAACCTAAGGCTTCACTGTTATCTTAAACATTCTTTCTATTATATTTCATGTCTTTCTATTGATTTTGACAAGAAGCAGGAAAAAATAACCAATCTATGCAAAAATAAGTATGACTAAAGGATAGAGATGAGAAGAGAAGAGGTTGTTGATTAAGCATTTCTAAGTATCTAGATGAGGCATACTTTTTTCCTTGTGTGTATCAATATATGTGAAATAAAGTACAAAAAAGTGTAAAATTCTCTGTTGTTTTGTCTTTACATGCCTCTTATACAATAAACTTTTTAACATTTAATGTTTTTCCTTTCCTCATTTGATAGAAAACCTTCTGAAATATTGAGAAGAAGAAAGTAGAAGTAGTAATAATTTTAGCTTCATCTGTTTTTTTTGTTTATAAATTGTTCCGTACTGAGGCGATTCCACTACTGGCAGATTTCCTGTGTTAAAAACGTACTTCCGTGGAGGTGTTTCACTCTTGTTTTACATTTTAGATGAACTACCTCTAGCCATTGTTTTCTCTGTAGCTTCTCATTTGGTTTGCTACTGGCATTATAGAAGCATCCCAATCACAGTAGATGAGTTTCTTCCTCTTTGTTTTAGTTAAAATCTGATATGAGGGGAAAATCCACAGGCTTCTGTTACTCCAGTCACATCTGTCGATAAGGCGTTATACAATCAGAGCACTAAGATTTTTTTGTGGTAATGCAAATAATGTTAAAGTTCACGCCAGGAAACAGTTTTAGTCATAACATTTTAGGAGTACGTGTAAGGTTACGTTCAGTGTGTTGGAAGAGAAGTGTTGTGAAGCATTACATCATTGCTTCTGCTCGAACAGATCGACCTTTTCATTGTTCTGATGGGCTTTAGTGACGACGGGACTATAGTATCTAGATCATAACAAATTCAGCATTGAATCTTAAGCTATAATGAAAGAAAAGGAAACTTTTAATCAAAGTTGACGCATTTTTTCTGTTGCACCCAGGGGTCCCGTTAACCAGATGTTTTCCGTATGTGACCGTTTTAACATTGACGGAAAATCTCAAGCCTGTCCGTCATTTTGACAGATTGCAATTCACACCCCGACCTATGCAGTTGCGCAGATATTTTACTCGCATAACGTACATTGCAGAGGTAACAATCAAGAAAGATTCTCATCAAAGCATCTGAGCATTATCTCAACACTTGGACACCAATCTCAATGCATTTCGCTATTAACAGCGCGTGCGAGTGGACAGGAGCTCGGAACGCGTCTGTGTCTACTGTACGGGTCACACACACACACCAGTGCAGGAGAGCTACTGGTGTATAGTAGTGCATGCGGGACTCGGAGGATTTCCTGCCGCTGAAGCGAATGCATTCCAGCTCTGGACACTCTTCTTTCAGGGAGTCATGTTGACTTCCGGTTATTTCATTTAGAGAAATGTTCCCTGATTTTAAAACGTTGGCTGAGTAGCTCTTGTTATTCCAGTCTCCATTGTGGCTGCAGAGTGCAGATTTGTCCTCAAGAACAGCGTTAAAACAACCACAAGTCTGTTTGAGGCAAAAGTCCAGAACCTCATGACTACAGCCTCTTCAGCAAGCCCCTTAGAGACCTTTGATTACACACAAGCAGGTGCACAGTTCAGGTTTCTGCGGAGCAGAAGGAAGGTGTGCGTTTGGGCCACAGCAGGTGAAATGTTCTTACTTTAAGGCTATGTTACATCCAAAAACAGCCTGCTAAGGTCCATTTTACAATATGTACTTTGTCACAGCATACTGATGACCCAATGACTTCATCCTAATGTTATTTTAAACTCGTGCTTGTTCTCTGACAGCTAGGACACGTTTTCTACTCATCTGATAGGAGAGCTGTTAAACCAGAAGAGATTAAGATGCAGAAATTACATACATGTGGTCTACGACTCAGAAATAATTTCCTAATATTTGTAAATAAATCCAAAACATTGTGGCAAAATACCAAATTTGATGTCACATTGTAAAATATAATTTTATTTTAAACAACAATTATTTTATTTTATATTGAGCTGCTGCCTGTCTTGGCCAGGACAGTCTTGTAAATGAGATTTTTAATCTCAAGGGTTTTCTTTCCTTGTTAAATACATTTTATACACATACATAAAGCGCAGTACATTGTTGAGTTCATACCATCAATGAAATGCAACTCCTCAGCACCAGCAGCACTCAAGCAGCCCCACATAAGGACACTGCCACCACCATGTTTCACTGTAGGCACCATGCCACCTTCCTCACCTTTACGACGCTATACAGTTTTGAAACCATTAGTTCCAAAAACAGTGATCTTTGTCTCATCACTCCAGAGTAGAGACCCACTAGTTTTCATCTCTTTCAGCATGGGCCCTAGCTAATCCTAGGTTTGCTTTTTTGTGCGTGAGCTTTAGGAGAGGCTTCCTTCATGGACGATACCCATGCATGCCATTCCTCTGCAGTGTTTGCTGTATTGTGTCACGGGAAATGGTCACTCCAGTTTGGCTTTCTACTGCTTTAGCTAACTGCAGTGAAGTTGCATAGCGATTTTCTTCAACCTTCTCATCAGATGATGCTCCTGTTGAGATGTTAACTTCAATGGACGGCCTGGACGGCTCTGTAAGATGGTTGCACTTCCATCTGTCTTAAATTTTTGGATCACTTTTGCTGCAGTAGCCTGACTGATATGTAAAGCTTTGCTGATATTCTTGTAGCCCTCACCTTTTTTGTGTAAAGAAATGATTTCCTCTCTCAGATTTTGTGGCATTTCTCTTCCATGTGGAGCCATTGCTGACAGCATGAAATGGGAAGGGCTTTTCTTTGTTAAGTAATGCTCTTTTATAGTCACCTGTCTGCTGGACACCTCTTAAATGAATCATTAGACTCACCTGTGGTTGAGTGCCTGTTAATTCGAATTTTGTAGTCTTAAGTGTGGCTTGTCTCTTAAGACTATAATTGGGGTGTACTCATTTTTGCAACATAAGCTTGAATTTGTTAGGAAAATCACGTTTTTGTGTGTGCAAATTAACAAATCTTGTTTGTTTTGTAGTTTGGTATCTTATAGAAAATTTTGATTCTGAAAGGAAACTAAAGGTTTTCTGACAGATGTAGTGGGGTATACTCATTTATGCTGAGTGAGCACTGTATAGGTGTGTTTCCATTTGCAGGAACTTCAGGGTAAATTCTGGAAAGGGGAAAAGACCGGGAGATTCGATGTCCCAGTCCTCTCAGCTGTCAGAACTTTGCACAGATGTCAGTACATTATCACTGCTTCGGCAGTGAGTGATGTCACTTATCAGTGCCAGAAAGCATCCACAGTAATATTAACATTAAAAGTTTAATACTGTTGAAGTTTATCATAATTTAATCCATTCAGAGGACGCGAGCAGCTATGTGATGTAAAATGTGGCGTTCAAAGACCAGAAGCTCAGTTTTTTACAGCGCTCTGTGAGACAACAAAGCCCCGTGAATTAAAACGATGTGGGGGAATTCCGCCGTCTGCTGATGTAATTTCCTACTGAGTTACAACCAATCAGCGTGAGTTAACCAAAGTAGGGATGCACTGATACCGGTATCGGGTATCGGCCTCGATACCACATTTTCTAAAGTACTCATACTCGTTAAAAGTCCCTCGATACCGGGGACCGATACCACGGTCTGAGAAATGTCTGTTTGAGCGGCGTGTAAGGGGTTAATCACAGGCGCCGAGTGCCCACCCCCAAGGCCCCAGCTGCAGCTCAGAGCAGGGAGAAGTTTTCATTTTAAATAAATGTTCTTAATTCCAAACGAGTGCCTTGTTTTTTTGTTAAAGTATACAACTAAAGCTGTTATCTGTAAATTAATATCATGTTTTTATTAAGTACTCAGTATCGGTATCGGTGAGTACTGAAATGCAAGTACTCGTACTCGTTTTCCAAAAAAGTGGTATCGGTGCATCCCTAAACCAAAGGTTCCGCTCAGCGACTCCACCGGGCCATTCCAAGTACCTACCCCTGATCAGGTACTCAGAAGGTTCCGGAAAACAGCCGTTCGGCCGGCCCGGTCAAGTGGAGACAAGCGCAAGTCAGGAACTTCCTGAAAATTTACCCCAAAGTTCCGATAAAGGAAACGCACCTTATATGTCATATGAGTGGAAGATAGATTATCTTCATCTTATGTTCCAATCTGTTTTCCCTATATTTCCATATTCTGACCAGAGTTTGACCGTATGGCATGCCATGTTTTTTTACATATTTACCCTGCAGCTATCATTTGAGTTCACGAAGCTTCCTGAATTAGATATTAGTGACATCATCATTAACTTAATCTCGGGTACCCTTTTGCCATGCAAACTACATACTGTATCATTCTTTGCATATCACCTTCAGAGCACACGCCGAAAACCTCAATCAACCCAAAACACTTTCAGACTCAGTAGCATGTTGCTCAAATAGACATTAACTCATTCACTGCCATTGACAACTGTAGTCGTCAATTGCATTTTTTTACAGGGTGGGCGTCGGAACGAGCCCCCGCACCGTGAGAACAAACATTACGTGTCTAAAGCGGATCTTCATCCGTGTATGTCACACGTCACGTGATCAGGAAGCGGAAAATCAATGAATTAGGAGTTTGTTTTCTGGGACGCTGCTGTGAAAAACAGCGATGCGCCAACCGGAAATGCTTCTGCAGCTCATGCTTCGGCAACAGATTGTGAAAGAACGGATAATGCTAGAAATACGGTGATTCTTCCTGATGTAAGAAGTGAGTCTACTCTTTCTTTTGGTAGTTTTGGCGTTTACATGATCATAGAGCACAATGTTCTGTGTGTGTAAAAATGCTCAAAAATGCTGGCAGTCAGGGGCTTTCTGATCAGAAAATGGCTGGCAGTTAATGAGTTAAGTCAATTTTTTTCTCTCATGAATTTCCTCTTCCTACTTGAGTCCTAATAATGTGGAGAGTTAGAGAGTGAAGAATTACACACCTGTTAACGTTTTATAGAAACAGTCCACCTATGTGCATAACTGAGCCAAAATCAGACTAGATGGTGACGCAAATATTACGCAAACTGGCAGGGTCCACTGGTGGCCTTTCCGTGTATGGTGAAGATAAAGCATTGGCTTATTTTAATCAACAGTAACAGCAGTGAGATAAATCAGAAAGACAAATTAGCCATTTGTTCCCCCCTGGAGAAGAAACATCTGCTCTAATCAAGAAAGACAAATATCTTTTCCTGTGTGGCTTTTCACTTGGTATTGGGAATTTGTTAAATCACGCAATTCAGAAGTAAATTATTAAGTTCATTCAATCAATGTCAGATATGTATGCAACGTGTGTGTGTGTGTGTGTGCTGACTCAGTAATGGTTCTAGTCCTACTTGAGTAGCTGCAGGAAATTTAATTATACAGAGCTTGTGTAGACTGTTTTAAAAATTGTCCTTCTTTAATTGGCAGTCAGGATTTTATTGTTACATAAAATCATTTTATTAGTTATACAGTGATCAGTCATTAGCATAGCGTTGAGCAACTCTTTCCCTTCCCAGTCAAATATTTTAAGGATGTTTTAGGCTGTCAGCCACCAGAGTCTGGGCTCTGTTTAACTGGAAGCAAAGCTTTCTCTGTTCAGGCACATGGGGATACTTTTAAATGTGCCATTTCTGAACCATTTACCCCAAGAAACAGGGCATATTTAATAAATGGCAGATTTTGATTGTACATGAAACGGAATCACACTTGAGTATTAGGATCTGAGGTTTCAAAGCAAGAGATTGCATCGTGATGACATGATCGGTGTGACTTCCCCTTCTTTTGTTTGTAGTTAAATTTGTATATTACGTTATCTGAGGCTGAATCTTGTTTCCAAGTATTACCTCTTCCAGGGCTGTGCAATATCAAATCATCCACAGTAAAGCCTGCCGCACACGAGAGCCAACGGCTGAGCTAACGGTCATTCGAGGCCGTTTGCTCAGCAGATTCCTCGCTGTATGCGCCTAATTTTCACTGACTTTCTGCCTAATGAGACGCTGAGGTGAAAATCAAACCGATTTGATATTTTTCGCGCCACGGGGGGCAGAAACTCGCCGTGTGCGCACTACGTGAGCTATCGGCTGAGCTGAAATCTTTCAAGTGACCAATCACAGCTCGTTCTCCCCTCACCTGATTCCAAGATGGCAGTCTCCTGTCTGCATGTCAGAAAAATAAACGAAACGGAGACGGAGCTGGATATGGAGGAAATGCTTCTACTTGTTTTGTTGATGAGGCGTCGCCGCCAGCGTCATAAACTCCTGGCCTGGCTCTTCTTTTCAGCCATGACCGTACCCATACGTTACTAAACTTCAAACGACGGTTTGCTGAGGGAGAGAGCCCTATTAGTGCATCATGTGTCTGTGCAATATAAGAAAGCCTTTGAAAAAAGTAAATGATGGTTACAGTGCAAAAAGGTCAGCATATTGACATGGTCAGCACTAAGGCTTGCTCTACGCTTTGATGCAATGTTCCCAGCAGCAGAGAACAAACGCTCTGAGGGTGTTGAAGTGGCTGGAATACACAGAAAAGACTTTGCCAGCCTAACCAGGGTAGGGTATCTTGCTGCATTTTCTCTCCACCATAGCAATGGACTCTCTTTTTTGGAGAGAGGCTGTTCACCAAAGTATTGCAAAACCTCCCTCTGCACCTCTTGTCTGTGTGTCTGCATGTCTGTGATGAGCATTTTTAAAATGCTATTGGTAAAACCTGCAGCTTCCTCTATGGTGCATGAGGGACCGGTCCGAACAAAGCTGTCCATGCGCTGCTGCGATGTGCTGTGGGGTTAAAAAAAAAGACAACATTGATTCATTTGTAATAAACATTATCTCAGGAGTCATCACCTAAAATCTTCACTTTTCCACTTGAAAAAATGTCTATAATGGCTTCCTAATGATTTTTCACTGGCTGAGAAGCCGATATTTAACATTGACGCGTTTGTTTAATCTTGCCTTCTTCAACCAGCTTCACATGCACCCCACGAGCACGCGCACTCCAAAACGAGAACTTGAGTTCTGGCCGTATATGCCGACACAACGGTCGAATATAAACAAATATGAACCAGCAGCGAACAAACCAGCACAACAAAGCTCATTTCATAACGTGAAACGCATAAATTATGTCTTACCGTTGACGACTCATGTTATAATCCGTGTTATGGGAGACAAAACTCTGATCGGTTTGTGTACAACAACAGCATAAGAGCCGATGCCTGGCTGTTAGCTTGCTTTGTCCCAACTCAACAACAAACGAAAGCGCCATTACGCGCGAGGCGAGGGCTCGTAAATACACTTTTAGATCCCGTAGGTCACTTCCGGGTCGGGTTCAGTTATAACTTTTGTTGTTTTGGAGCGAGACGCTGAAGCTGCGTCCTTCTTCCTGCTTCCTTCCAATCACTGCGCCCCTCAGTCCTGCGTGTGTCCGAGACAGCCGAAATATCGCGTGATGACACCTTTAAGAAATGTTGTAATTCACTCATTTGTACTCTGACTTTTAATCCAGTCATTCTCGGTGGTAATAAAAAAATCTATTATTAAAATAAACAACTAAAATGTTGGCTTTCCCTGTTTTGCAAGCATGTTGTCGGATTATGAGTTCAAGACTGCAAAAATCTTTTTTTTTTATTATTTTAGGATTTCAATAAAGCTAGAAATGATGACATCTGCATTGATGCATTTTGTGCCTGAGGTTCAGTGTTCATAATTGAATTTAAAAATCTCTCACACCATCAATACGCTTATTGTTTCTAATTAGGGCTGCACGTTATTAGGAAAACCTGCGATGCGCAATAACAGTGATTAATATTGCGATGACGATATTACTTGCAATAAATAAATAAATACTTAAATCTGCAGTTTTTGTATATATACTTTAGACACACCACTCCATCCTCTATCATTAGTATTAATACAGTAACAAAATGAAATCATGCAAGTTTACGTTACAAAATTAGCATGATCTGTTTCAATATTTTTGTAGAAAATAATCATTAAAATATGTTGGAGCGATTTAAAACAATAGGACAATGCTGTAGAACATTTACAGAGCTAAATGGATATGTTTACTCCTGTAGCACTTACCGACTACTTCCGTTATTTCCTTGTACCATTTGATGGTTTCTCAATATATATATATATATATATATATTGAGCAGCGATATATTGTGCAGCCCTGTTTCTAATATAACTAAAGCAAAGTTAGATAAATAGATGTTATCAGAAATTGAAACATTTTGATGGGGTTTCTATTTATGTATTTATTTATTTGTCACTCTGTTCATCACTGCTTCATCCTTTAGCCCCATATCAAAGTGCAGCTGAGTAATGCTTTCCAACTTTCACACATGCGCTACGGCCTTGGACAAGTTCAGCTCTTGTTGTTTCGGTCTCTTCTGCCAAATGGGAAAAAAAGCTTAGATTTCAGACTTTTATTTCCCTTGTGTTTGCTGGCGGATGTGCAAATTAGCATGCTTCTTTTCAGGCCTGGCCTCTATTATCCACCCTTATGGGGTCTTTTATAGTTATCAGGGGGGTAGAGTTTGAAAGCGGAATGTGTGGAATTTAGTCTTTTTTTCTTTCTTCATCCATGGCTGAAAATTAGAACTTGGAACAGTGGGTGCATGTGATTTCAATTAGAGGAGCTTTAAAGACCTAAAAACGTGTAACAGTCTGACAGAGTGGTGTCATGTCAGCACCGTGCTGTTTCTGGACGCGCTCCAAGTGAGTGTACAGGTGAACAAAGGCAAAGTTATACACTGCTCACAAAAATTAAAGGAACACTTTAAAGAAACACATTAGATACATCAGATCTCAATATGAAGTTGGATATCTATACAAATAACGACAGGGCAATGTCTTAGGAACAAAAGGATGCCAAGTCTTTTAATGGAAATAAAGGTTTTCAGCCTACAGAGGGCTTAACTGTGTAGATACCCTAAAATCAGAGTGAAATGAAGATGTGGCAGGCTAGTCCATTATTTCAAAAACTTAATTTCTGCAACTCAAAATGCTTTTCAGTATCTTGTGTGGCCCCCACTAGCTTGTGTGCATGCTTGACAACGTCGGGGCATGCTCCTAATGAGACAACGGATGGTGTCTTGTGGCATTTCCTCCCAGATCTGTGTGAGGGCATCCCTTAGCTCTTGTACAGTCTGAGGAGCAACCTGGCGCCGCCTAATAGACCGAAACATAATGTCCCACAGATGTTCTATTGGGTTTAAGTCAGGGGATCGTGAAGGCCATTCAATTGTTTCAATTCTTTCATCCTCCAGGTACTGCCTGCATACTCTTGCCACATGAGGCCGGGCATTGTCGTGCATTAGGAGAAAACCAGGACCTACTGCATCAGCGTAGGGTCTGACAAAGGGTTCAAGGATTTCATCTCGATACCTTATGGCAGTCAGAGCACCATTTCCTAGGCAGTAGAGGTCTGTGCGTCCCTCCATGGATATGCCTCCCCAGGCCATCACTGACCCACCACCAAACCTGTCATGTTGAACGACGTTGCAGGCAGCATAACGTTCTCCTTGTCTTCTCCAGACTCTTTCATGTCTATCACAGGTGCTCAGGGTGAACCTGTTCTCGTCTGTAAAAAGTACAGGGCGCCAGTGGCGGACTTGCCAATTCTGGTGTTCTTGAGCAAATGCCAGTCGAGCTCTACGGTGCTGGTCAGTGAGCACAGGGCCCACTACAGGACGTCGGGCCCTCAGGCCATCTTCATGAAGTCTGTTCCAGATTGTTTGGGTAGAGACATTCACACCAGTGGCCCTCTGGAGGTCATTCTGTAGGGCACGAGCAGTGCTCAGCCTGTTCCACCTTGCACAAAGGAGTCCTGCTGATGGGTTGTGGACCTTCTACGGCCCTGTCCAGCTCTCCGAGAATAACCGCCAGTCTCCTGAAATCTCCTCCATGTTCTGGAGATTGTGCTGGGAGACACATTAAACCTTCTTGCTGCAGCACGTGTGGATGTGCCATCCTGGAGAAGTTGGACAACCTGTGCAACTTCTGTAGGGTTAAGGAATCGCCTCATGCTGCCAGTAGAGATAATTACTCAAGCCAAAACTAGCACGAGTGGAAAACCAGCCAAAAAAGATCAAGAGGGAGAAACTTGAAATGACCTCCACATGTTAAACCAGTCCTGTTTTGAGGGTTTTGTAATTGTTGCCACTTTAGTGCACCTGTCGTTAAGTCCATGAACACCAATACAGCTGAAAATGATTAACAATGCCCTCAGCTTCTTAATCAACCAGAAAATTATCAGACAGGTTTAATTGATTTCATGCCAGGCCCAGTTAAAAAAGTGTTCCTTTAATTTTTGTGAGCAGTGTATTTAGCTGGTTGAACAGAATTTTGTGCAAAGATCTGACACATATAGGGTTCTGATGTAGGTCTCTTGATGCTCTGCTGAAGACCACATTTGTCTATATATTTAAACGTTTAAATCGCCCAAAACATTCAGACAGTTCCTTTCTTATGCTCTGACACATCCATACTCAGACCTTGCTGCTTCATCATGATTCATTAGTAGCTCTCCTCCATGGAAGTCTAGGTTTCAAGGACTTGTTGACAGCAGGCCTGCAGTGCTGGATGGCCGCAGCCTGAGGACCTTGTATCAGTCTAATGAGGCGTAGCTGTTCTTTTTTCTGTTTGTTGAAATAACTGTACCTTGTGCATCGGGTCTAACCTCCCTCCAGATTCTGGGCCTTGGAAAGCAGGAGTATGCAGACTCAGGTTGTGTTGAGTTACGACGGATAAAATCGCAGTTGCTGGGAAAAAAAATGACTGATTTAGAGCTTTTGATATTTTTGTAACCATTCTTTTTTATTAAGTGTCCAGTGAGCTGTGGTGCTGCTTGTTCTTTCATTGTGTTCTACCACCTTCACCACAACATTACAGACCACCCAGCTTTCTTCTTCTCTTCAGCTTTTGAAGGCTGGTGCACTGTCATTTGCATGGGTCATAAAATCAATGTTGATAATTTGGCTCACTTGTTTTATAAGAATTGCATAATTCGTTTTGATCAGGCTAGCACACTAACCGGTCGAGCATTGGTAAAGTTAAAGAATGAGTCACGTAATCAACATGATTGATGATGTGAATTTCTGCAGTCCCCACCCCAAACATCAGGGGTCGCTGCAAATATAATACAGCTGCAGATTTGACAGCGGAAGAAGAGTTTACAGAAGATGTACGATTCATACACAAATATAATTGCAAGTTCTAACCTTTTTCACTTGCTGAGGATTCATTTGACTACACAAAACAAGTCAGAACAGTATTCAAAGCAATATCATGATTATTTTTAGATACCCTTCTTTTCCAGCCCTGCCCTTTGAGAAAGCAGCTTATACCAAGTTTACCAAACCTTTCTAATTGCAAATTCAGGGCAAGTTAGCAAATGAGTACTGGGTACTTTTTAAGTATAGGACAGTTGTGTCCAAATTCAGGTTCTTCAGGACCTTCCTGTATGTTTTAGATGCTTATCTGCTCCAACACACTTGATTTGATTTAAAGATCAACTTTACTCATATATTTGATACATTTGCAGTGGTCTCTAGTAGGAATGAATGCATTCTCTGGGGGGGGGGGAGCTCCGGTGCACCTGTTTAAGGACTTAGAAGTCAGCTGGAGGAGAAAGTATATTCAGACGGCAGGATTAGGAGTCTTATTTCTTAATATTTGGATATCTCGCCTCTGATTGGCTAACAGCAACACGACTCTACCACTGACTCTGTTTGCTTTGCAACGTTATTGTTTTATCTTCACAAATACAAGCCTGGAGGTGAAGTTGCTAACGGTTAGCTATTACTAGCCAAGACGTTCTCTGATGTTTCTTTGGTGCTAAACCAACAACAGCCTTTCCCTTTGTGAGTCAAGATGGGTGAGTTCATGAATGTTAAGTTCTGTCAGAATTTTCCAAATCGAGCGTTTACTGTCTATTTTCTGTCAGAATCTAATGCAGGAAATCGGGGTTGAAGAATATATTTTCATGTTCATCCTGCATGTTAAACTCAGAGTGACTGATCATTTTCAAAAATAATAAATAAAAACAAGTTTCTAGTGCATCTGCACTTTAACAGGCTTCTTCAGAACTTGGAGTTAAGGTGATAGTTGGGATTCAAATAAGTCCATCAGGTGTGATGTAGAAGGAAAACATCTAGAATGAAAATGATAGTGGACCTTGATGATAAAGATTTAATTATCTATATTCTCAAAAAGTTATGTTTTTTTTAATTCGTAAACCTAACCAGTTAATTTTATCTAACTTGAAGGAAGGATTAAAACTAGGGATGGGACGATACACTTAAACTAACGATACGATGCACCTCAATATGTCATAGTCACGAAACAATACGTCACAATACGATATCAAAAAAGAAAAAAAAGGAAAAAATATTACTGTATAATAACAACTTGTTTATATTTGTTTCAGTTGCACACAGGGAAACACAAGGCCTAACAGGCCAAACACAAACGAGAACACTCCCTTGGAGATGGTGTACGGAATGACAGCATAGCATAGCTTACACACAGTCTTAGTCTTTTCAGTTACTCTATTACCGTCAATGTCTTTTTTAATGGGAAATCCAAAATGCTGCCAGACAGATGACCTGTATCCAGGAGGAGCGTCCTCAATTTCGACCTCATTGTACTCCATTGTTCTGCTGTTTGGGGGCAAGGCATTTGGTGCTGTTAATGCTAATATTTGTTCGCTCGCTGTAGCCTAGTGTTGTTGTTGCAACAGGCGCGGTGACTTGACGCGACGACATCACCACGCACTGCACCATTCCCCGGATTTTTTTTTTCATTTCGTTTTACCCTGCTTAATCAGCAAATGGTGCTGTCAGCCTGCCACCATAAGCCCTTTTTATAAGACACACCATGCCGGCAAATCAACATAATATTACAGAATTTTACGGCATTTGTCCTGCCACGCTTGATAGTAATATTGCGGCTTCCCCGGTCTTATAAACGCACGTTAAGCCTTAACAGAGGGATATGTCATGATCACGTGATGAATTAATGCCGAGCTCCGGCTGGGAACTATATTGAAAATGAAAGTAAACACGAGCTTAAAGGAACTAGAGGCAGGAAAAAAGAAACGATGCTCACGAGCGACGCGCCCGGCTCTGCGAGTAACTGCAGCCCAGCACGGGAGCGTGCACAGACGGCTATGTTACACAAACACAAAAATACCATTCCCTGACCCTCTTCACACGCTCTCACGCCACACCTCCAATATCTCACGCTGAAAAGGCAACTCCCCGCCGCTCTCACGGACAATATTGCGGCGAAGCAATCCACGCTGCAGCCCTGATCACAGCTAATGCTACTACTGTAGCATGATCACAGCTAATGCTACTGCACGCTAGCTCTCTCTGAGTCATCGGTGAGGTCAGATCATTGTCATATCATCTCTAAACACAACCTATAATGTTTCTTACCTGCTCACTAGGAAATGAGCCATGGCAGCATCCTTTTTGAGTCCCAGATATAGTTGAAGCAGCCTCCATTCGTCAATCACGTATCCGATATAGATTCGGGTCCCTGCCTGTCTTTTACCATATTTGGTTTTTGACTCACAAGATGCCGCTGAATAAACTTCCTTTGTGCCACGCTTGGTCGTTTGCTGGTTGCAGTAGAATTCATTCCCACAGTTCTTCTTTTGGAGTTTGGCGGTTGGCAAGCAACTTAAGGTGCAATAGCGCCACCTACCGATCTGCAGTGTCGAACACATTTTCTTTCTGTTTTGAAGCTGTCGTGAACGCGCAAGCAGTGTCAATTGACGCCACATCCGTAGGGCAGCGCGGGAAATTCGTGACCGAACTGCAGCGCATTTTGCAGCAAACAGCCTGTTCAAGAAAATGGAACGATACATGGGTGGCCTCATTCTTTTTGGTTTATAACGCTTCATCACCCATTAGCTTTGAAAAAATGAACATACATGTTTAATTTTTTACAGATTTTTTAAAGATCCTGCCCCTAGTTCCTTTAAGTTTCGCTTTGTAAACAGAATCAGCTGAGATGATAAACTGGAGCGATGCGGTGCTCCGAGAGCTTCTCTCCGTTAGATCTGCAGCTCAGCTCATCTGACAGTTCACAGGGACTGTAGAGGACACACCTGTAGTGAAATGTGAAAAAAAATGTAATGAGCGCGGCTTTGATTGCAATAAAAAGCAAGTTATGTCCAAGATAAACGGAAGTCCGTGACAGCGCAGAGACCGCCCCCATAGCCCCTTTATGCCGCCATCGCGTAATCTAATATAAAACGGAAATGATTGCTCATATAAACAACCTTAGGCTCACAGATGCCTCATCGGCGTTGTGGCAAATTGGCGGCATTGTTTTATAAAAAGGGCTATAGACTGTATGCCTGCCATACTACTACTAGATAAATCATGTAGCAGTGCCATCTAGTCTTTATTTTGCGATCCATTTTTTTAAACTCGATGCATTTTGTCACGTTTTGTATCGTGAGATTTCGCCAAACGATATTTCGTCCCATCCCTAATTAAAACAAGAAGTCCTGAACTCTCATCGCTAACAGACAACCCTTTTACCACGAGTGTAATGTAGTGAAAGGCTGTGTGGTAATTAGAGTAAACAAAAAGTATCTCTATTTTTTTGATACATTTAGAGGATTTAGAATCTTGTCATGTTGCAGATATAATCTATTTCAGTTTTTAAGAAACTGCCTGAGGAACCATGATGTTTATGGTAAATGATAACTTCCCTTTTTGGATTTCCAGTGCAAAGACAGCAGTTACTCCTGGGCTTTTATAGATTGATAGCTCCAAATGCTTTACTGTTAATGACTTCTTTTTCCTTGTGCAGCATGGTATCATTGTATATTAAAGTAAATTTCAAATGTAGGTTTGTTGTTTAAAATAAAATTATATTTTACAATGTGACATCAAATTTGGTATTTTGCCACAATGTTTTGGATTCATTTACAAATATTAGGAAATTATTTCTCAGTCGTAGACCACATGTATGCAATTTCTGACTCTTAATAGAATAGAATAGACTTTATTGATCCCACAATGGGGAAATTAACTAATCTCTTCTGGTTTAACAGCTCTCCTATCAGATGAGTAGAAAATGTGTCCTAGCTGTCAGAGAACAAGCACGAGTTTAAAATAATATTAGGATGAAGTCATTGGGTCATCAGTATGCTGTGACAAAGTGCATATTGTGAAATGGACCGTAGCAGGCTGTTTTTGGATGTTAAATGAAGAAAAGGTTTTCTCTAAATTAGATAACATTTACTTTTTATTAGTTCTTGAGATTGCTAAATGTTGCGTTCATACATTGAATCATTAATGCATCTGTTGACATGAGTTATTTTTTCTAATTTAGGTTTTTGCATGCCACAGCCATATGGTGTCCTTTGGGAATCTCTGAGGAGTTGATTTAATAGTAAAGCTTCCAGGCTTCAGCTGTCCAGATCTGTTTTAGTGTGAATGGAATAGAATAGACTTTATTGATCCCACAGTGGGGAAATTCACTTGTCACAGCAGCACCATCACTCAAAGGGTAATTAGAAGAAAGATAAAAACAAGGATACATCTATATACACATAGGCAGTAATCTAGTATTGTAATCTTAGATCACTGAAAAAAACACAAATAAAAGATAAAAACAAACTTGGTACCAACACTATGCAGCATACTGTAAGAGACAGACAACAATGTGAATCCGGTATTGCACAAGTATAGAACACATACTGAATATTGCATTGGTGTTATTGTGTACCAGGATGATACCAGCACAGCTTAAACTGAGGAGTTATACACTCTTACTGCAGAGGGGATGAAAGATCTACGATAGCGCTCAGTTTTACATCTGGGATGTCTAAGTCTACCTCTGGAGGAGCTGTCCATGATCTCCACAGTGGAGTGCAGTGGGTGGGAGGGGTTTCTTAAGATGGAGGTCATCTTCCCCAGCATCCTCCTTTCACACGTCTCCTCAACAGAATCCAGCGGGCAGCCCAGAACCGAGCTAGCTTTGGTAGCTAGCTTGTTCAGTCTCTTTTTGTCTCGGTCAGAGTTGCCTACACCCCAGCAGACCACAGCAGAATGAATGATTTTAGCAGCTGGGATTTAACTCCGAAGGACCTCAGCCTCCTCATGAGATGGAGGCGGCTTTGGCCCTTCTTATACAGAGTATCTGTGTTGTGGGACCAGTTCAGTTTTCTGTTGAGGTGAACACCCAGGTACTTAAAGGTGTCCACCACCTCAATGTCTGCTCCCTGGATGTTTACTGGTGAGTGAGGAGGAGTGTTTCTCTGGAAGTCAATCACCATTTCCTTTGTTTTACTGGTGTTCAAGCGAAGGTGGTTACGCTCACACCAGTCCACAAAGTCCATGATGACTGACCTGTACTCCTGGTCGTTCCCCTCAGACACACAGCTGACAATGGCCGAGTCATCAGAGAACTTCTGGAGGTGACAGCTGCTGGTGTTGTAGGTGAAGTCCGAGGTGTAGAAGGTGAAGAGAAAGGGTGAGAGCACTGTACCCTGCGGAGCTCCAGTACTGCACACAACCACCTCAGACGTACAGTTATGCAGCCTCACGTACTGTGACCTGTTGGTGAGGTAGTTGATGATCCATGAGGTCAGATGTTCGAATTGAAACATATTTTTATTGGGCATATGTTGTGGACAACGTGAGGCTTTACACTAAGTTAATAAAGAAGCATCTCTATTTTTGTTGACATTGTAATTTCGATAATATATTCACAGTGTTTGCCTTGCAGTAGATTAGATTTGAGATTATTTAAGGAGTTGATGTGTTTGTCATGTAGATTTGAGCCTAAATAAAACATGGAGGTGAACATTATGGTGACCTACAGCTGTGAAGAATTGAAATGTGTTGATGAATCATCACATTATATCTAATAGAAACACATCACTGACTCAAAATTTTTTGTGTTTTTGTTACGCCACTATTATCTAAACCAGGTGTGGGCACAGAGGGCAGTGAGAGTTCATCAGATCTGCATTCAAATGCATGTCACCTGAAACACAACAGTCTGGGATTCAAACAGTTCTTCAAACTGTCTAACTGTTGTTAGACTTGCATTATAGGGCACGCTAACATTGTGATGATGCTATTTTGCCATATATTTTGCAGCCCTAGTTTCCATAATTAATCGTTTATTTGCACTGTTGGCTGAAATGTTGGTTAATGAAAGATTTTGCTCATATTTTTGCTCATATGAAGTGTGCTATGTATTTTTAAAACTTTTAATTTACTGGCTTGAGCCAGTTGAGGTGGCTCGGGCATCTGGTCAGGATGCCTCCTGGACGCCTCCCTGGTGAGGTTTTCCAGGCACGTCCAACCAGGAGGAGATCCAAAGGAAGACCCAGGACACGCTGGAGGGACTATGCCTCTCATCTGGCCAGGGAATGCCTTTGGATTCCCCCAGAGGAGCTGGCCCAAGTGGCTGGGGAGAGGGAAGTCTGGGCCTCCCTCCTTAAGCTGCCGCCCCCGCGACCCGACTCCGGATAAGCGGAAGAGAATGGATGGACTTTAACACTGAGCAGTGCACAAAATTAAGATTTAACAGTTATATATACTATTAGTTAACGGCCATAACAGCAATATTAATGTGGGATGTTGGCCAAATCTTCATTAAATTGCATCCCTAATTATTACTAATATTATTAGTGTTATTGAATGGGCCTAATGCACCCTTATATAAGGACTCTAGAGTGATTTTAAAAGGTCAATAACACTAACAATTAAACTTCGGTTTTTGGATCATTTGTTGCACGTTTAGATTTTGGTATTCTCTGTTTGTGAAACCAGGGGAAAAAATTGAAAATGATTTGTCATTTATTGATATTGTATTTCCAGGTATCATTGTGATTTACATCAGCTGGTTGGACTGAATTACTGATGTTGTCTTTCAGGCTCAGGAGAAGGATGTGGAAAAATTATTCAGCGATATCCCAAGAAGGACTGGGAGGGGACAGCCTTTCCACAGGGGGTGGAGATGGTAAGTGGCAACCTCTTAAACAAAGAAAAATCAATCAAAAGATATCAAAAATACTTAATCTAAAGTAAAACAGGAGCAAAAGGACAATCTAAGAACACAAAGGACTCATTGGAAGCATGGCCATCTTCTTTTATGAGTCATTTATTAGTTTTTATTGCTGGTAAAATAAATGTGTTAATCTTTTGAAAAGTTAATGATTCAACATATTTTTGATTAATTTATTGTGACACATGCAGCTGTATCAGTATCTTGGCAGCAAAACAACCTTTAGATTAATTAATGTGTCTCTTAAATCTGTCTTTGTAGCTGTTTTGCAGATAATGCTAGAGCTGATATGCATCTTAACATGACTTTTTTCCAGTAAATTGCATTTTTTTTTCCTGGTTTTGCTTCATTATTTGGCAAAAAAGCAAACTAAGGTTGTGACACTTTTTTCTGGTGTAGAAAGAGCAGCAAGTTCATAATGAATATTTTTACTATTTCAATGAAATTTTATGAATCCCCAAAGAAAAGGTGAATATATTTATCCATCACATTTTGCATGCTTCAAGACTTTTTCTGTTCTGTGACAAATAACAACCAAGAACATGTTTAAAAACATGGTCAAGGTCAATTTTATTTGTATAGCACATTTAAAACAGCTGTTGTTGACCAAAGTGCTTTTTAACATGGGGAACAGATTATAATACAATAATAAAAATGGAATAAAAACAAAATTACTTGATTCAGATATACAAAGTTAAAAACGGGTAAGAAATAATGTTTAGTAAACTCTTTGATAAAAGCCAGTGCCTAGAAATTGATCATAAATAGTTTTAAAATATCCAAAAGAACCAAAAAAACTGTGTTAACATGAGGTAGAAAATACCTCATCTGTTCTTAATTAAAAGCCAGAGCATAAAAATGGGTCTTTAATAAAGTTTTTAAATTACTCATAGTCTGAACAGCCATAATATTTCCCGGAAGTCTGTTCCACAGTCTGGGGCTTGCCACAGTAAAAGCCTGATCACCCCGGGACTTCAGCTTGGCTTTAGGGACCAAAAGAAAAAACAGATCTCAGGACTCTTGGAGGGGCATGAATTGCTAAAAGCTCATATAGATAAGAAGGGGCAGTACCATTCAGCAACTTAAAAATAAACAGCAATTTAAATAGGATCCTATAAAATACAGGAGGCTAGTGCAGGGCCTCCAGCCCTGGAGTGATGTGCTCCCTACGGCTTCTGTGTGTTAACAAGCATGCAGCCACATTATGGACCAGTTGAAACTGGTGAATGGATGACTGCTCAAGAACACAGCCAGGTCCACACTGGACGCATCAATGGCACAGAACGGCTGCAGAATGTCACTGCTTCAAGTAGAATCCAATATAGTCTATAGGGTTGATCCAAACCAGCCGCGGCGTGGAACATTTCAGGCGCATCCCAGAAGTGGCTCACTGCACCGCTAAAGATAGGTTTGGGTTCTATTTTTGCCATGAGCCGCCTCTGGGACACGTCAATTTCCGCAGTTAATATAGGGCTAGATAAGAAATCACACATGATTTAAGGGTAAAATGTCTGGTAATTCTCAAAATAAAAGACTATTGCAGAGATTCAATTTCTTATCTACATAGATTACGTCAATACATGTGACCTAATGGCTTATTTACTCCCAGCATCTTTTAAGAAGTGTAAGGGTGTGTTTTTCATGGCTTTAATCCTGGCAATGGAGAAGCACAACATTATATATGACATAAAACGTGATCTCCTCCTCCTTCTTCTTTTTGGTTTAATTGCGGATGGTGTAAACAAACTGTGACCTTTGAAGTCTTGAGGGATTTTGTGATCTCACAAGTCCAGCAAGGAGAATGGCGGAGATGCCACTCCACAGCTGAGACTCCCCTGGTGTGGATTGACATGTTGCGAAGCATGTGAGTAAACCGTCCCGCTGCCGTTCCGCGCCACTGATGTGGACCTGACGTAATGAGTTGCAGTAATCCAGTCTACAGGAAATAAAAAGTTGGACCACCTGTTCAAACTTATTTGGAGTAAAATAGGGCTTAGTAGAAGAGTCAGCTTCTACTTTTAATGGCAGATAAATTTCCAGATCATCTGCACAACAGTGAAAAGCAACATTATGCTTTCTGAAAATGGAACCCAGTAGCAGCATATACAGGGCAAAAAGAGCGGGTCCAAGAATTGAACCCTGGGGCACACCACAACTGAGAGGAGAGTTGTCAGAGCTGAAAGGGCCACATGTGCCCTTTTGGAGCCTCAGCCATAGATATTGGCATTTCCTGTTGTTAGATAGATCATTAAATCCATGGTTGTTTACGTAAATTAGTCTGACATTTACTAATTTCCTTACATTTCTTTCATGCATCACGATCAGCTCACTGTCGGGGTTCCAGACTGTTTCTCCATCCTCTTTGGTAACTTAAGGGGAATAATTGCCTCCTCCTCCTATGACTACAAGGGGTCTTTGACATGAGGTCTGGTATCCCTACATAGACTATCCAACAGATAGAAAAAAATTTTCTTATCAGAGTTGGGAATAACTGTCAGTCCCAAGGGTAACATTAGCAACGAACAAGATCATACTGCCCAGGACATTAGTGCCTGTGTTATATCAGTTTTTGTTCATTTATACTCACTGATAAACTTTTAGTGACTAAGCAGACTGGTTTGGCTGTTGATAAGGGGAAGAGATCCAGTAATTTGAGTTTTCATTTCAACACAGTTTCTGCTTTTCTTTGGTAGCTTTCAGAATGAACCACATCATGCTTTTGTAGTTGATGTATTTTTTATCTCTTCTCACATGGATCAATATGCCACTGACTGGAATCTGAAAGCTAGAGGTCAGCGATTCTGCTCCTGACAAATGGTCTGCACTTAATGTTTGTGCTAAAAGTCCAGCTCCATTTATTCATACAGTTAATACCTCTTATACCCAATCATACAGTATTAACATCAGCCTACAATATACTTTTGTTGTACTAATACATGTATTTTTTAACAACTTCAAAAAGGTTTACTTCTGCAACATAAAGTAACTATTTTATTGCAGTCTCTTTATGTAGGGAAAAAACTGTTTCACAATAAAAAAAATAAAAGCTTGAACATCAAGAATCTGTCAGGTGTACAACATTTTTTATTTTCTAGAACTAGACTGACCAGCTTTAGCACCTTACAGACCTTCCTCTGAAGTAAATCACATACTAGCTAGAAGTATTGTAATATCTGTGGTTTACAGACCCTCTGCAGTCATCTGCAATTATCAGGCTAATGCCAGAATATGCTCACACATAAATCATAGCACCAGCAAGTTATGGAGTCAACGAAAGAGATTTGCCTTGTAAATTAAATGATTGGAAAAGGGTAGAATGCCCTCTCCAGGTCAGGGACGAGGTCCTGCCTCAAGTGGAGGAGTTTAGGTATCTCTTGGTCTTGTTGACAAGTGAGGGAAAGATGGAGAGCAAGAACGATAGGTGGATTGGTGCTGCGTTTGCAGTGATGGAGGTTTTGTATCTGTCTGTCGTGGCGAAGAGAGAGCTAAGCAGGAAGCCGAAGCTCTTGATTTACCGGTCAATCTAAATTCCAACCCTCATATGGTCACGAGCTTTGGGTAGTGACCGAAAGAACAAGATTGTGAATACAAGCAGCCGAAATGAGTTTTCTCCACAGGGTGTCTGTAGTGGGCTCTCCCTTAGGGTGAGAAGCTTGGCCATCTGGGAGGGGCTCAGAGTAGATCTGCTGCTCCTCCACATCAAGAGGAGCCATTTGAGGTGGCTAAGGCATCTAGGTAGGATGCCTCCTGGACGCCTCCCTGATGAGGTTTTTCGGTCACGTCCTCCTGGCAGGATATTTAAAGGAAGACCCAGGACACACTGGAGGGACTATGTTTCTCAGCTGGTCAGGGAACGTCTTGGGATTCCCCCGGAGGAGCTGGCCCAAGTGGCTGGAGAGAGGGAAGTCTGGGCTTCCCTGCTTAGGCTGCTGCCCCTGCGTCCTGACCCCAAATAAGCGGATGTAAATGGATGGATGGATGGAAATTAAATACATTTTTGCCCATTTGAGATGTTTTTCCTGAGTAAAAGTTAAGCTAACAGCTAGTTCACATGCTACCAACACCAAAGTGTATTGCTACCATCTTAACACAGCTCCTACAGGATTCAAAATTTCACAGAAGTGTATGCAAGTCTTTTTTAAAGATCTTCCATCAATTTATTTCCTTTTGCTGAGTTATGCAGCAAATATACATTTATTTCTACTCTACTATAATTAAATGGCATATCTGTATCTTGTCAGGGATTCACAAGCAAATGTACAAAGTGATGTACAAAGGAACAAGGAACCTATTTGACCTTGTAGAGATGCACCGAAAAAAAAATCAGCTGGTAATTAGAGTAGGTCAGTATTCTGCATGATCAGCTTAATTGGTGATTGGTCTGTGGTGTGAAATCATGAGCATTTTTCATTTTTATTATATATCATGTTATATGATTTTGACTCTGTGTGAAAGTGGTCAAAAACAAATATTGCTATTGTTTATTCAAGCTGTGGTATTTATAGGCTAGTTCAGAACAGACGAAGCACTTATTTTGGCACAAATGAACATTTTGTAAGTGGTTTTTATGGTATGCTGGCGTCTTCCTCTGTAACCCACTCGAGTCTGTTGGTGGCCAATAAGAATGTCTTGTTGGCTGGAGACTAGCTCAATGTGTCACACTACAAACGGTCCCCCTCAGAGTTGATGAGCAATAATGGTGACAAATAAAGCTATAAACGTTTGATAATGAAGGATGTTCTGTCCAGCTATTTTTAAAATGAGACTGAAACAATTTTCTTTAATTGACTCTGAGGGATGAATCAGGATGGCGCCATTCGCTCAGCATCATTCCTCAAGTATCTTGTTATGGTTTTTCTCTAAATATAGAAACGGAGCAACACGTTTTACTAAATCAATTAGTTTAGTGTTTCCAGATGTCATTGGGGATCATTACACACTATTTTAAAGGAGTGTGAGTTTTATTTTTGAATTCTTTCGTTCCCTCTTGCCTAAGTTGTCCAATTGAAAAGGAGGGTTTTTGAAGTAAACAGCTACATTTTTAGTGACACTTCCGATGCACTATATTATATTTGCAGGTATATTGGAGGCTTTTGAAGATGCTACAAAAGTTGCTGGAGTCTGAAATTTTAATGAGGAAAAAAAAGAGCATGGTCAGAGAAGAGGAGGTTGTTCCAGAAATTTGCTTTCCTATTCTGCTGTTTGTGACAAAATTTGGTCAAAAGCCAAATGACTGAAATTCTACCTTTGAAGCTTTAATGACGATGCACCATAGTGTTTAACAGACCCACTTAGCAATTTACATGTTGGCTCTGTTTGGGGCTGGTATGTAAGCCGTTATTATTCGCAAATTGTCTTCTTTCCATGAAAAAGAAAATGACTCTTTTTACAAACACATCTGTAGAAAACAGTGGATCAAGCTGAGCACGAAAAGCATTTTGCGGTCACAACAGGCCCCCAGCAAACTAAATAACCACAGATGAGGAATGCACCAAGAAAAAGCGTTTACAACTCATGCTTGGAAAAATGTGTTTCTAATCTTTTCAGCCAAGTGATGATGATAGGAACCAGCTCAAACGCTCATCTGTTCTGGATGAGCCCGGTCTGTAGAAAGAGGTCAGTACACCTAGTAAATTTCAGTCACGTCGCCATCTTGCTTTGAGGCGGGAGCTTGTGGCATACTGTAAATGGGCAGTTAGGTTATGTAGGAGTTTTCTTACTGTACAAGCTCCACCAGACATAATTGGAAATTATTTGCCAAATGAAATTTATATTGTTAATCATTACCTAGCCGTATTTTATAAGTTGTGCAGCATTTGAGGAAATAACTCATCTAATTACCCTAATTAACCTTTAACGACTAAAACTAGGACGCACCAAATCATTGACTGGAGACCAGGATCCACAGTCTTTTTGGTCATCCAACATGAACACTGATTGGCTGATCCAGCACATTAAAGTTGTTTTTATTTTCCTCTTGAATACTATAACAGACGCAGCGTTTTGTATTAAGAGGAAGGTTTGTAGGAACAGAAATCTGATATGGGACAATTATAGATTTTACTTCTGCAATAAACAGCTAACAAGCTATTATCCTTGTCCATCTATCCATCCATCCAGATGGATAGATGAAAGCATTTAGTTGTAGTACTGTCATTTAGTTATATTTATTTATACAATACATTTTTCTAAGAAGATAGATAGATAGATGATAGATAGATAGATAGATAGATAGATAGATAGATAGATAGATGATAGATAGATAGATAGATAGATAGATAGATAGATAGATAGATAGATAGATAGATAGATAGATAGATAGATAGATAGATAGATAAGACTTTATTGTCTGTGCCCCAAAGGGGTCACAGAAATTTCCCTTTTGACGCGCTCATGAGGCAAACAAACCATAAAATACAAACAGACCATTAAAAAAAATAAACAATATACTACAATTTAAAACCTACTTCATCTTGTTCAGAACAGATACTGCTGAGGGTACAAAAGATTTCTTATATGCATTCTTCCGCGCCAATGGGGTTTTATACCGCCTGCCTGATGGCAGCAATATAAAGAACGAATAAAGAGGGTGAGAGACATCCTTCACAATCATGGTTGCCTTCTTCAACAGTGTGCGGTTGTGCAGTTCAGACAGGGGAGTTTGAGGTTATCCAATTATTTGGGAAGCCTGGTTGACTACACAGTTTTGTTCTGTGTGTAACGGTTAAAAAGTTGTACCACGATGAGTAATTAAAAGTGAGAACAGATTCGATGAGTGATGCTAGCGGTTAGCATTTTCAGTTTGCCGATCGTCAATAAAAAACATCCTTGCTAACATGAAAGGCTCTAAGTTTCCTTAGTAGATGGAGGTGCTGCTGTGCCTACTTATATACAGCATCCGCATGCTGCATGAAAGACAGACAGGTGTCAATCTCTGTCCCAAGGTATTTAAAAGTCTGAACCTGCTCCACCAGCTGACCCTGGATACTAAGTGGCTGGAACAGCGGTGATGGAGCCCATCCTTTGGGGCCACAACACAGTTCCTTAGTTTTACAGACATTTAGCTCCAGTGAGTTTTCTGCTAATAACTGAACCAGTCTCTGGACCTCCTGCTGATATGCAGAGAGGGCACAGGTATCAGTCATGTGGGCCACCAGGGCCATGTCATCAGCATATTTATACAGTGTCATTGCTGCACTGCTGCAGGAAACATTGTTTGTGTAGACAGAGAAAAGAAGAGGGGATAGAACACATCCCTGAGGGAGGCCTGCATTTAAAACGGGTGTGCTAGAACTTATACCATTTAAAAACACCTGCTGTGGTCTTTCCGTTAAAAAGTTTTTTACCCATAAAATCAACATGGGATGTACTTGAAGGTCAGAGAGGCGGTGTAGCAGAATATCTATCTGAACGGTATTAAAAGCAGAGGCAAGCAACAATTTGGAGGAAATTAATATTAGATTTCTAGCAACACAGAGAAATCTCAGCATTCTGAATTATAATTCATTGTAATTCAAAAAAATTTTTTCATTGCTATTACCTTAAGTTTGTGTTAATAATTGAGTTGTTTCTATAATTTATTATGCAGAAAGTGTTTAATAGACTAGTTGGTTTAGAGGAACAATAGATAGTTTTTTAAACTTTAAACTAGAGCTTTAACATTGATCTCAGTTTGACACCACTCTGCAGCCCTCTGCTGACCAGAAACAGCACTTGATATTTTTGTGGAGCGGGTAGGTGCCCTGTGGTGGTGGGGGTCTCTCTTTACCTGTTTTACGCTGTTAGCTCTTAATGCTAGCGGTTAGCATTTTCAGTTTGCCGATCGTCAATAAAAAGCACAAGAAGATGAAAAAGAAGTTTTCTTTTTCTGCATCATGGCAGAGCCTGGAAGTAAAAGTAAGAGAGTAATGTGTTTGGAGGACTAGCAAAGAGCTAAAACCAGAATAAACATCGACTCGGTCTACACTAGTTTGAGGGCGCTAAAGGAGACTACAAAATCAAGGACTGATGGTGACCTGGCAATTTGATATTTGTGATTCCTCACTGTAGGGCTGGGTGATAAATCGCAAATTTATTGTTAACATTTCTGACTCTAACCAATATCATTTCCCCCATGTCAATAAATTCTGTAATAAAATAAATTAAAGGATGTGTGTAGGTTGGCGATGTTCATGTCCCTTTAAAGGGACACTAGTCAGTTTTGGCTTGTTTTTAGCACCCCCCAGTGTTCATTGGTGAAAGCAAAAGTAAAACTTATCTCCTCGCTGCGCATTTGTCTTTTTAACACCTTAATCTAACTGCTGAAATGTCTCCTCAGCCTTCATTAGTTTCTACGGGAGCGATTCGTCACTAAATTAAACAAATCAGCTGTGTTCACGATCTAAAACATGCAGGAAACGTGCTGGAACCAGACTGCAGAGCCAGGTAGGTCAAGCTGAATTCTTTCGAGTTCCAACAAACCGGACCGGCAACTGTGAAGTTGCAAGCGGAATATTCTGGCCACAGGGGGTGACAGGGGCTGGGTGGCCTTTCATTAACACTGTAAAGGGTCATTTTAGCACATACTGGCTCAAGAACATGATTTTAAAATATAAAAAAGTTGTAAAGTGTGCCTTTAAGAAGCTGTACCGCCTTGGGTCACATAACAACGTGACTCAAAGTAATACACGTGACAGCCCCATCTATTGGACAACTTGTTTTTGCGCATACATATAGTTATCATTCATTTATCGTTATCGAGGTGAACTCCTCAATATACCGTGATACTGATTTTAGACCATATCGCCCAGCTCTACCTCACAGTAAGAAATATCAGATGTTGATTTTACATGTTGTGATTATTTCAAATAAAAATTTTATGAGTTTTTTTCCCCATTTCAATTAAAATAAAGCTGAATGTTTTTCAAAAATGTTTAGAAATTTGATGATTTTTTTTGTTTAGTTTTCAACACAAACCTAAAGCTACAATCGCAAATCTATAAAACAAGCTAGCTTTTAAACAGTCACATGCTCACCACTCCTGTCGGCCTTCATCCGCCGGAACCCATGTTGCCAGAGGAAACAAGAGGGCCCTAAACACCAGTCACCGTTTTCTACGTATAATTGCCTACAACAACTTTTGTTGTCCGTGACTTCAAATGGTGTTTTTCTTTTTGGGACTCTGGTAGTTTGTCCTAAAGTTGAAGTGGTAGCAGCCGGCTCTTTCTCCTTCTCTGATATTATTGAGCGGAGAACCTCTCACACCATTGGTGTTCTGTTGCTAAATACGTGAGTGTGGAATGATGGAGGACCCAGGGAAGTGCGGCGGTTCAGTGAGACCGACCACTGGATGGTCCAATCTTGGGTTTTGGTCCAAGCCGTGATATTGGCTGAAGTTTTTAGACAAATGCAAAATAACTACTTCATTTTTTTTTAATCTCCACAATACATTTATAGCTATACTATGTTAGGTTGTTAGTTTGTTTTTCAAATTTGCTATAGCAGCTTTAAAAAAATAAGACAGATCCAATTCTGAGTTGTAAAGGCAGTTGTGTGACATTTTATGTTTTTTTTGTTCAATTTAGTCAACATTATGCCTCCTGTTCCTACTGAATGAGGCAAGTTTGAAAACTTGAAACCTTTAAAAAAGCCATTTATCTTAAAAGACAATTATTGAGCTGCAGTGAGTTAGCTGTAGTCTTTTTCCTACTTGTATCGACTAAATATACACGGCATGATAACAATTAATAAAAAGGAGCAAATATCAGCCAATTTATTGGTAAGCATTTCAACTGTAAAACTCACTTTTAATTAAATGACATCTGTGTCTCACTGTGAACAAAAGTATTTGCACTATGTAAATGCAGCACTTTTTTTTGGTCAATTTATGTAAAGCTATTAATTTCAGAGACTAAAACACCCTCCTAACCTCTATTATAAACCATTAAACAGTATTGTTGATCAAATTTACAGCCTGTATTTGGTTTTTTGCTGTGCTTTATTTGAAGCACCATTGTGATATGATGAGTACATAACATACAATTCTTGCATTTTACTGTATATTTACATATTCTTTTTCCCCTTTCTTGTTTCCAAGCGTTCTTAATTATTTAATGAAAAACAATTGAGAGCAGTTATAACAGCTGGAAGTTTTCTTGTCACTTAAACAAAATTAGATTTTAAAATTAGATTTAGCATCACATTCATATATCCCTGTGTCTAAAGCATAGATTTATGCTTTAGTCATTTGGAAACTATGCTTTTACAGTTCAAACCATATCTCCTTAAATCAGCGTAATACTGACCACATGGCATGACATGGAGTATAATTTTAGCTATGAATAATAATTTGGAGAATGAAACACATCCCACAGCTTGTAATTGAAATAAACATCGGCGTGCACTGAAAGTGATCCGCTTGTGTCAACGCTTGGTTTGCCGTCGAATTTGTGTGTGTGAGCTTTGGGTGAGGACAGATGCCTTGAAAGTTACGCCCGAGAGGTCAAACGCATTCCACAGTGCTGCAGAGTTCAGTGTTGAACATGAAGGTCAGTCCATTACATGTACCCTGCAGACAGCGTTCTGTCAACAGCCTCATTCCTGCTGTCTCCACTGAAGTCACGATTCCCGACAGAAAACAAAACGTCTCTGAAGATATACGCTCATATCAGCTTTGTTTGATCATGCGTCAAAGGCTAAAGTGGTGTGTAATACCTCTGCAGGAACTTTTTTTTATAACTAAACAAAACAATCACAGGGTTGTTGATTTGGTGTTGAAACTGTTTGTCAATTCTCAAGTGAAGTAATGTCCTAGGTTTTGATCATTTTATACGTTTCCCCTTTATAAAACTGTCGTTCACATGAGTCAGTGGCCTTGTCCCAGAGCTAGTGAACAGAAGGATCTTAAGAGGCTTCTGCACAGGAGTTACAACAAGAGGAGTAGTCACTGCAAACCAACAAAATCCAAAACATCATTTGGTCAATCCTTGTTCTCATTTAGAGGTTCTCAGATTTGGAACGGTTTACCATCAGCAATAAAACCGTTACTAAATTGTAGAGTTTTTAACTCCCAGCTGAAACAAAAGCTGACGTGTTATAGTTATATTTAAATATTTATATTAAATTCTTGTGTTTAGGTGCTGTTACTGTTTTTCTCAAAAAGTCCAAACAAAGACTAGGTTTGAAAATTAGCCTTTGGCTATAAAACCAATAGTTGCCTTTTTTTTTTTTACAGGTAACATTTTCTTTTTGTGCTGTCCTTGTTCAAAAAACCCTTAAAGGGTGAGTCACACCATGGGTGGAGTCTTACTTCAGACACACTTCCTGTTAGAAAAATGTGCCTAAAGGAGGCGTCGCCTGGCGGACCGAGAGAGTGGCAATGATTGACAGCACACACACACACACACCGCCCTTGTGCTCTCGGAGTTTCTCAGTCAGAAAAAGAGTCGTTAACAAACGCGCGCACACTCGTGCGTGCACACGAACACACGAACACACACACACAGCAGACTCACCGCTCAGTAGAACGAGCAAACAGAGAAGCTGCAGGGTTTTCTCTCTACCTTGATCACTAGAAAAAAGGGGGAGGAGGACGTATTTTTAAGGAGGCGAGCGGCTCTGAGCCGTAACATGTCATATCTGCAGGTGAGTGTCCGAGCCAGCTGGAGGTGTGACCAAGACTCAGCTGGAGTCCAGTCCATTGCAACCACGTAGTACGGTACAGACAACATCACCCTGCACGTCTATAGCCATCAGCTGTGGCTGATTCTAAATCAGCGTGGAGCAGAGTTTTAACCTGAAGATGGAGATTTAATTACAGTTTTGGGCTGAATTATTAAATTTTAAGTAAGACGCACTAAACTGCCAAAAATAATGATTACACATGTCTACAACACTATTAGACACTCATCTATGCATGTTATTGGCAAAGAAAAGTTGATTTAGGTGTTACTCGCTCTTTAACTAAGGATTAAAAAGGGTTTTGTACCTTTAAGTGATGAAATAGGTCCATTAACTTGCACGTTCTGTCTCTAGCTCTATGATGTGAAAACATGTCAATAGAATAGTTTAGTTATTCTATAGGAGCTGACTGGAAAAATGTGTTGCCTTTGCTGCTTACTGTCTCAGTGTCATTTATTTACTCATTGTATATGTCCTTCCATAAAGATGGACTAAATGCAGAAGTCAAATTCTTTTGTGTGTGTGTGTTCTTGTCTAGCCATCTTAGTGAGGACCATAACAAGTTTTTCACCTTTAAAGTGAGGACCATCAGTAGCAAAGTGAGGACATTTGCCCGGTCCTCACTTTGGTGCAATCTTACAGAGCTCTACTGGTTGGTTTTAGAGGTATGGTGTGAATTAAGTTTAGTTAAGGTTAGGGTTAGGCATAATACAGTCACAAAAATTTACAAAAATGAATGGAAGTCAATGGATGGTCCTTACTAAGATGATTAGACGATAGTGTGTGTGTGGGGTGTGTGTGTGTGTGTGTGTGTGCGTGTGCGTGTGCACACTTGTGTGTAAAAGATAATGAAAAATGAAAGATCATTATTCTTGTTGTGGTTCAGCAATAATTAGGTATAATTTGAGCATCTTAAGATATTTACTGGTTTGTGGGGATGCGGTTTGGAATTGTATTTGTTTATTTGCTTCTTTTGATTTTTAAGTAAAGAAAAGTACCCCAGTCAGCAGTTTGAGATTTGACTGTTGATGAAACATGTTCAAAGGACTTTGCATGCACAAACTTTTCATTTGTTGCGTGTTGACCCCCCACCCCCACCCCCCTTGATATATTTCCTTTTTTATTTGGTTTTAACAGTCATCAGGGAAAGCGTCGGTGCTGATTACGGCACAGACACAAAACATAGAAAGTGGTCAACAGATAGGGAGCGGATTGTGGCCACACCTTTCCATTGCCAATCAGTTAAAAAAAATGCAGTGATTGGTTCCATGATTGGATCCCTGAGACTGGACCAGGAGATTCCTCTAATTGTAAAAGACCTGTTTTCACTTTTAGAAAGGATTTACCTTTTCTTGCCCTTTTCAGTCATAGCAAACAGCCACAGCCTAATGCTGAGATCACCCTTCAACGTAACACAAAGTCTTGAGATGATTTTCAGAAATAAAATTGAAAAAAACAATTGATGAAGCTATATTTCTAGCATAATTGGTACAAACACTCAACTAAATTGTCATAAATGGACATAAGTGATTAGGAGCTGAAGTGTTTTTATTATTATTAATATTATTATTATTATTATTAATAATAATAATAATAATAATAATAATAATTAAATTTTTAAGCATGTTTGTATTGTCATATAAAAGATATCCAGGGTCACTTGTCTTGACAATTGCTATTTTGAGGATCTGAAGCTGAAAAGTTTGAGAACTACTGATCTAGTCTGCCTGTTATATGTTGAATTCAAAGCATCAGTGTGCCCACCATGCAATCTGGGAAATGTAATTTAATCAGCAGTGGTCCAGGGATCGCTGAGGTGATTTCTGTGAGACCACAGTTTGCAAATCATAATTTATTTAAATGTTTTTCATTATTTTAAGGTCAACTTTGCTCATATTTTTAATACATTTGCAGTGGTCTCTAGTAGGAATGAATGCCTTGTGTTCGTTCTCTGGGGGGAATAAGCTCCGGTGCGCCTGTTAGAGGACGTAGAAGTCAACTGGATAAGAAAGTAGCTTCAAATGACAGGATTTGGAGTCTTATTTCCTGATATTTGGACATCTCGCCTCTGATTGGCTAACAGCAACACGACTCCACCACTGACTGTTTGCTCTGAAACGTTATCTCCACAAATAACACAAGCCTGAAGGAGTTTTGCTGTGTGGTGGAATTGCTAATGCTAACGGTTAGCTTAAACTATTCAAGACGTTCTCTGCTGTTTCCTGGACGCTAAATCAACAACAGCCTTCCCTGTTGCGAGCCAAGATGGGTGAGTCCATGAATGTTAATTGACAGTGTGACGTAGATCTGTCAGGCTTTTCAGATCCGGGCATTTTTTCATTTATTTTCTATCAGAAGCTAATGCATGGAATAGGGATAGAAGTCTATTTTCACATTCAGCCTGCATGTTAAAGGGGCCATATCATGTAAAATCTACTTATTGGAGCTATTTACCATTCTATTTACCTTTTTCCTCATGAAAATGACCCCCAAAACCATTTTTGGCTGCATTCATGCATTTTCCTGTCTCAGCTGCAAGTTCTCAGATTTTCAACTAAGGACCTGAAGAACCCTCGATGAAAAGTAAGTGCATCATCATACCTTGCTCCTCTCCATGAAGCTAGTCTCGGATCTGAAACCCGCCTCCCCTTGAACTAGGCCACTAACGCCCACTTTCTCAGAGTTGCGAGTATAGAGCGATTGATTTCATCGCTGCAGTTAAGAACGTTTTAGTCTGTGACCATCATTTCACTGATCATGCACGGCTGGCGAGAGTTGGGCGTGATGAGGACCTGACATTATTACTATCAACACTTCTTTATGCAGATTTGTTTAAATGAACTATAGAATGCACTTTTTCCTGGAGAGCCTGCTAGGGTGATGTTATTAATTTCAACAAATAATATCAAAAATATATAAATATTATGTAAAATGAGAAGTTCAGGTAATCCTAGTTTAAAACACTTAATAAATAAAAAATCCCACACTAACTACTTGGAATTATGACGTCAATCCAAATTGGTTTGCAACCACTTTTTGACAAATTCTGAGAAAAAATCCTGTTGATGTCAAAATTTTTTCATTTCGTGTGTAAAAAAATTCCAAGTATGGCCTCGTGATAAGAGAAGTATGATCATCCAAAGCTTCTTTTTTCTCTGAGTGGTATTCAACCATCCCCTCTGGTTATAGCTCTAGTGGACAAGCTTTGATTTTGCTCATTGAAGTTATTTATGTGAGTCACTTGTTTTTTGTCTGATTGCTTACGCAAAAATAAACAGTTTGCGTTTGTTTTAAAGAAAATTGACATTTTCATTAAATGTCTTCTCTGAAGTCAGTCTGGAAGTTCCCTAACTGTGTTAATGAGACTTCTTCAGTCAGTGATGTCCATATGTTTGTCTTTGGTTCTGTCTAACTTTGGTAATGTTAGTCAGCACTGAGATTTGGACCCCCCTTGGATTTTTCTGTCATGAAGTTTCAAAAATCTACTTTAGGGTTCAGCGTCTTCCGATGAAAGAATGTGACCTGACATGACCGCTTGTAAATATTTGTGTCATTTCACATTCATGTCCAGAACTTTGACTTCTTGAACTCTCCCTTTTCCCCCAAATCCCAGCTGTAATGAGGAACGTTGTTCTCACTTCCAGGAAGGATGCTTGAGCTATTTAGAAAATGTGTGACCTGCTGGTGTCATGTGTTCATATGTACTCAGTAAAAGGCATAAATATAGAAACACTGAGGGAAGTTTAAATACTTTATCTTGTTTTAAAATAACTCCAGACAAACCGAATTTTAGGTTAAGGTCGATTTCACCGTACTTGTGAGGAGTCCTTTTTGTGTCATTATTCTTTTCCTAAATTGGATAAGCGACTCGGGACCAAGCTTAAGTGGATCATTCACAAATCAGCAGCCTCGGTTAGTCAGGTTTAGGCTCTGTGCCAAACTGCTGACCGATGAAAGAATGCATCCTAATTGTTTTGCTTTATAGACTGACTCAAGCGGCCATAACGTGTCCCACTGCACGTCGGTCCGATGGTGTTTGTAAAACTATCAGAGAAAAACCAAACAGTGCATTCCAGATAAAAGGAAACCATTCCAGCAGGGGAGAGAATGAGATTGTGTGTTTGTCAGGAAGATCTGCAGATGAGTAATCAATGGTTTATGTGCCAGTGAGGCTAAACATATCAGGAAACAAAGCTGGAGCTGTCTAGCAGGCTGGACCTTCCATGCTGAAAAGTACTAATCGCTAATCAGGAAACTGGGAATACACAGGACGAAATTAAGCCACAGTACACCAGAGAATACACACACACACAAATGAAAGACATGCACTGATTTCCATTTGAACAGGCAGCAGACCCCAAACCTGTATCTGTAGTATTTAATAGCTTTAATAGTTTTACTAGCTTGGACTTGGACATCTTCCTGCAATCACAATGTAAAGAAGAGGTGAGGTATGTGTATGTGGGGTATTGGTTTTCTATTTTTGCTTCAACCCCCACATTATGTTCTTATGTATATGCTGATGATCTTATCAGCATCATCAGTGTTTGAAAACTTTTGAGCCAGTTTGCCAGTTTGGCAGACGTGAGAGCGTCTCACGCAGGACATTTTTGAACCACGTAGGACTATGTCCTCGCGGGCTTCAGATTTGTATCTATTTAACAGTGGGTATTGTAGTGACCTCTGACCTTTACATATTATACATATTTTTATTGTGACAATAATCTGTTGACATAATTTGAAAAAAGAACCATCAATGTGATTTTCGGAAAAATTCAAAAAATGAGGATTAGACAGTCCCTCTGCTTAGAAAATAAACCAACAGAGTTTATCAGGAAATTATTAGAGATCATCATATAATTATTATAAATTATTATGAAACACCAGAAACAACATATTATATATGAAAGTATTTCTAAATATTGTAACGATCCATAAGGGCTTTTTGTGACTGAAGCTGTAGCCTGATGTTACTGTTCCTTTAAGAGATGCTGTGGCTGGTTGAGGTGAAACTGGAAGTTGGAGATGCGGGTTTATCTCAGCTGTTTGCTAAACTACTCTATTAAACTGCTGTTAAGGACAAAATGTCATTCTGTTTGACAATTTAGTTCATCACAAATAAACTAAAGACGATCTCTGCGGATTATTGAAAAAAAAATGTCTGTGTCACAGAATCAGAGCAAATAATCAACAGTCTGCAATTTGTGGTTTTCAGGAAGTTTATTTTATTTTGGCACGTTCAGAGAAAACGCACGGTGTCGGTCATAATGTCCGACGATTTGATGTTTTTCGTCGGACAATATTAAATCACGTCGGTAATGTCTGACTGTCCGACGTGTTTTCGCAAACACTGCATCATATCCAAGTCTAGGTCCTAATATTATACTTCGGTTTTTCCTTTGGAATGCGGCTGTCACCTATGTACTTAAACTCCATTTAAACATGGCTGACATGCTTTTATCTGCTTTTCAGTGGTGGCCGTGTCGGATATTATACCACACAGGCATTGACAAACTTTCTGTACAACTCTATCTGGTGAATTTGCGTCAGTGTTAATCTCTTGTTTGTTTTAAAACACCTGACCTGTTTTGTAGGGGATCTTTTTGTTTTGTCTCGCATCGGAAGCAGTTTGTTGTTACATATCAGCCTTGATGTGGGCTGGATGTTTCAGTTTCCAGCGTCTCTGTCCTACTGGTTGAAAGTGGAATTACAACTGTCGTAAACAGCCCTGCAGCAGCCTTCTGTGGCTAGTGCTAACAACGAGCTAACACTAACAATCAGCCAACTGATATTAAATAAGCTATGAATTAAGACAAAAAATAACATTACTTACAAGTCCAGTAGCAACAAAGCCAGGTCACCATCAGTCCGTGAATTCATAGCCTCCTTTAGCTCCCTCAAACTAGTGTAGGCCGATGTTCACTCTGGTTTTAACTCTTTGCTTCACCTCCAAAGACATTACTCTCTGGCCTTTACTTCCAGGCTCTACCATGATGCCAACAAAAAAGCACCTTCTTCTTCTTGTGCTTTTTATTGACTGTCAGTGAAATGAAAAAGCTAACTGCTAGCCAGAAAATAAACAACAACCGTAAAGACTAAAGAGCGCCCTTTAGGGTGCCTACCCGCTCCACAAAACTGTTAAGTGCTGTTTCTGGTCAGCAGAGGGCTGCAGAGTGCTGTCCCATGTGAAGTTGGTAAAGGTTCTACCTACACAATCACTGAACCACACTTTTAAAGGAATTGGTTAAAGTGTTAAAAACTACTTAGTGTTGCTGTAAGGTTATACTGTGAGTCTTTTGAGGGGGTTGAAAAGCAGTATATTTATATTTTTACATTGGTGCACAATATTTCCTCCACAATAACAAACTCAGAGCCATCCATTTTTGAATTGATCTTTATGTAGTCCTTTTGCTGCTTAAGACCCTTACGTTGTTATAGGCCAAGTACCGGTAAATAAAACTGGGCAAAGGTGGCAGAGGAGTTAAGTGTCCACCCCGTAACCCGAGGGTTGCAGGTTCAAGCCCTGCTCAGTCTGTTGCAGTCATTGTGTCCTTGGGCAAGACACTTCACCCTCCTTGCCTTCTAGTGGTAGTTGGAGGGACAGGTGGTGCCTGTGAACAGCAGCCTTGCTTCTGTCAATGTACCCAAGGGCAGCTGTGGCTGCAATGTGGTTCATCACCACCAGTGTCTGAATGCCTGATTGTGTTGTAAAGCACCTTGGGGGGATTTCTGAACCCTAGAAAGTGCTATACAAAATACAAGCCATTTACCTTTTTATCATATTTAGTCAAGCATTTTTACCACTCAATCATTTCTGTTGACCCTTTCATCATAGATGTTTCCATGAGCTAAGCTCTTTGGATTGCAGGTGTGAAGCCACGTGCCAGTCACAAAACAGGAGCATGAAGGCTATCAAAAGTTTTGTTCCCATTTAAACTTCTGCCTTTTTGTACCTTCTATCTGGGTGAATTTTAGCCATAAAAACAATCAGTCATCCATTTGTAAGTCAAAGACTAGCTTAGTATATCTTTGACAGATCTTTGTATATAGTTCAAATGGTTTTTCAGAGCCAGTAGGACAAACATTTTAACTGTTTAAATGCTATCAATGTTACTGTCTGGTGGATTTATTTAATAAAATACTTCCAAAATATACGTATTTCCTGTCCACTTGACACCTGTTCCAGATAGCTGAATCTAGCAAGATGCCAAGTTTTTTTTTTAAACCAGTACAGGGCACTTCTTCAGTCATGGTCAGCTGTTCTTGTCCAGTCCAGGTGGGACATTTTAGAAGATAAAAAAATGTTTTTCCATAGTCAAGTCTTACAAAAATGTTTGCAATGTATTAAAAGTAGGTTATGTTATTTTGTAAAAACCACACATTAGATCATTAATTAAGCAGTTAATCCAGTGTAGAACTGGCTGTATGGCTGGAAGTACAGTGGTAAATCATCTAATGTATGCTGATGACATAGTGGTGTTTAGCCCAAGTTCAGCTGGTCTTCAGGAGCTTCTTAGTGTGTGTTGTGTGTTTGGTGAGCAGCATGATGTAAAATTTAATCCTGCTAAAAGTGTAATCATGATCTGTCGAACAAAAGAGGACAAACGTATCAGATTTCCAGACTTCAAGTTGTCTGGCTCTATTCTAGGTGTTTCACATGAAGTGAAATATCTAGGTCACGTGTTGACAGACAGTCTGTCAGATGATGAGGACATTTATCGTCAATGCCGAATGTTATATGCACAAGCAAACATACTGTGTCGGAATTTTGGATATTGCTCTGCTGAAGTCAAACTAAGCTTGTTTAGAACATACTGTACCTCACTGTACACAGCACACTTATGGTGGAACTATAAAACAGCCATTATTCAGAGACTGCAGGTGGCTTACAACGATGCACTAAGACTCTTGTTAAAAAAGCCCAGATGGACCAGTGCCAGTGAATTGTTTGTTTCTGCTGGGGTCAGCACATTGAAAGCTGTTTTAAGAAATTTTATGTATACATTTATATGCCGTCTGAATGTGTCAGAAAACAGTGTCATCCTAACACTGACTAACATGAAATATAGTGCTGTACGCTACACCTCTAAAATGTGGAAGCACTGGTATGACTGTCTTCTGTAGGATAAGGGTCTTTTAACGTGTCTCTATTTTTAAGGTCATTTTTTTGTATTTTTATTTTGTATTTTATTTTTATGTATTCCTTGGACCACGAGTCTGCAATAAAAGTCTACTACTAATTAGTTGTTCACTGCATATTAACATGTGGTTACTGCAACTGTTGCAAGACATTTGTGATAAAAGGTGATTCTCTGCAAATAAAATGTTCTTATTTGACCCATCTGGGTTTCTGCTGCTTTTGTAGTGCTGCTCGGGTTTTTAAATTATTGTTAAAATAACTTTTTATCGTACATGAATCAATATCAGCCGCTGTAATAATACATTACCTACCATTGAAGTAATTCAGGACGAGAAGTATGTCAAAGAAACATCTTTTAAACATTCAGTCTACAATTGAAAACATGTATGAACATCGACTAATTAAGCCTAATTTTCTAATTGATCAACCAGTCACATGAAGAAAGCATGGATAGATTTTATGCTACAAAAGCAGAAAAAATCCAGATGTTCAAACGTAGCGTCAGTGAATATAAAAATGCTTTTTTCTCAGTGTTGGAATTTGGAAATAGTCAGATATAAAAATACTGCTAAATGCCACAGACCATAAAGGGTCAAATTTCTTTGATGTGCATCATGCACCCCACTGTGTTTTGCCGTCATTCTGTCTTCTTTGCTTGCGCTGACTTTTTAAAACACAACCACTTCAAACAAGGCAAAGTGCAAGCCATTCAGAAGGCATGACAAAATAAAAGCAAGCATGCTCGCAAAGAGGAATGTGACAAAATAATTGCTACAAAAATATTGTCAATTGCATCGTTTCAGGGATTGAAACATAAATCTAAATTGAAACACAATTTCCAATAATTGCACAGCTCCAGCCATTTCTCAGATTCACATTTACTAGATTTACTACATTATAAAACAGAACCAAACTCGTGGTTTAATTTGACCTTACCAAGAGCAGAAGTGAGACTTGAAGGGAGCGCTGTAACTTGGTGAGGGCCCAGGAGGGCGGTGGAGGAAGCACCTGTTCCCCAGTCATCTTACTGTGCTCTGAAGGGCTCTGCTCTCTGACACATGACAGCCATTGTACTGATACACAACCTCAGGACAAAGCTGTTTACCTTGCTCTTTCATGCATCACTCCATGTAGCTCAGAAAAGCTGTTTTGATGTTTTGTGCTCAGCTTTTTATAGACAAAATAAAACAACAGGCACGATTAGTGGGGTTGGAGTGATGGTGGAGCTATCCAAAATTAGAAAAACACTTGGAAATAATGGAGCGTTGATTAAAAATACTCTTTAATAGGTCGTCTTCCTGTTATGGTGTCTTCAACAAAGACAAGATACATGAAAGTCAAATGGACATCTGCATGCAGTCAGGGTGTGAAGTCCAGATGTGACCTATCAGGTTCTGTGGAGGCAGCATTATGACTCATAGTGGAGCAAACGTAACAGAACTTTGTTAATGAAATAATTACTCTTATTTATATCTATTTTTTATTAGGCGTGACTGTCTACTTTACTGAATACTATTTCTTTCCCTCTTTTCTAAACCTATTTCAACAAACCAGCTGTTATGCTCGCCCTGTTACTTTTTTCCTCCTAGTATTTTCACTGTTTGAGCTGATTTCCAGGTTTAAAACACATGCAGTGCACTGATATTTGCACATTTCTTCACAAATGTCAAAATCAGAAAAGGCTGTTATTTTCCATGGGTGTCTGTTTTCGTTTGGCACACATCGTCGTTATGTAAAAAGTTGGAAGGAATCTAATACGGTCTGTAACTCTTTTACAATTTGCAGGTTATTAACTTGAATTTTAACTTTCCATGTCCTGTTGTGTCATTGTTTGAAAAGTCTGCCTCCCAGGTGGGACATCACGTAGCCGGTAATCATTGTCAAGCAGGACTCAAGCTAACAATTACTTACAGTGTTAGTCACACTGTTGGATGTGCACCACTTAATGAAGCAAATTGTGTTTCATATTAGACTTCACATGCATTGTGAAACTTTTGATTATTTAAATGCTTTGGCATGTTTGACCATTTTTAAAAGGTGTGGTTCACTCATTTAATCAATACATTTGCAGTGGTCTCTTGTGCCACTTTTGATAGAGTCCCCCTCAGCACCTTTTTTTTAGTTTGGTCAATTGTTTTTAATATCATTTTTTATTACTCTAGGAAAATCCACAGACTCTTTTTGGACCCTTAAAGGGATTTCTTTCAACTCGTGTTTGTTTCAAAGTCAGTTTTTCTTCCCTCAGTTGTAATTCAACTCCTTAACGTTTGTGTGGTGGGCTGTTGTACTAACCTACTTTTCAAACTCTGTATCAAATCTAGTGTGTTTATGGTTTGAGACCCCCGTGCCAACAGTAAAGGATAGAATTAATGGTGATTTATTTCAGTACAGGAATGCGCTATCCCCTGAAGGAAACTTTTTATTATTTTTTTTCTTCCCTTTTGTCTACAAGCTTCATGTGGTAAAGTAACGGCATGTTTTTAATTTATGTTCTGTTTTTCTAATAAAGCTTTTGCCCCAAAGTGAACACTGCCTCTCTGAAGTATATTTGTAGAAGTGTGTGTGTGTGTGTGTGTGTGTGTGTGTGTGTGTGTGTGTGTGTGTGTGTGTGTGTGTGTGTGTGTGTGTGTGTGTGTGTGTGTGTGTGTGTGTGTGTGTGTGTGTGTGTGTGTGTGTGTGTGCGCGTGCGGTGGGGAGGTAGCGAGCCTGGTAGTGAACTTCATTGCACAGAAACCAGCCTATACCTATTTGGTTCCCTCTCTAGTGTTACATTTCCTACACATGTGGTGTTCATGAAGCTTCAAATTTTGTATACAGTTCTGTTTGCAATTTTGGAGATTACTCTTCGCTGTCAGTCTGGATTTTTTTATTTTATTTTTTAGATTGCGGTCATCTAAAAATATCCCTAAAATGAACCATATGCGTCTTGTGTTGCATAACGGATCCATAAAAGAAACCAAAAGTGTTAGTGACAGGGGGGAGTGGAGCTGAATAATCAGCACCTCAGAGCTCTAAAACAAATTCTAAGCTATCGTGCAAAAAAACAAATGGACAGTACCATTATGGGTTGTTGACATCTTGGTTTCTTGTAATCGTCATAATGACTTTGAGTGATAAGGTTTGGTGGAAACAAGCGCACGCCTGTTTGTGCACCAAACCGCTTAACTGGAGCAGAACTCTCTGCTTGTTTTGTCCGCTGTTCATCCTGCAGACCAGATAAAGCCGACTACCGGGCAGGCAGCACGCCATTGACCTTTTCACCTTCTGGCCAGTCCCTTTTTGCATTCCCCCCTCGACACCTCGCGCTGCACTTTCTGCCATTGTTTAGTCTTCCTGGCATGCGACTGTTCCATATGAACAAGGAAGGACCAAGGAAGAAGATTGTGGAAGCTCACGTAGTAGTGCATCTGTTGCTGACTTTTCCTTTGGCACTCACTCAAGAGTCAGGCTCTTTCCAAAGTTTATTATCCTTCAGGTTTTTCCTCTTCCCTCATCCTTCTGAAAGCACCTGCTTCCAGGATTTGAGTTTGATGTTGTAATCTGTGAATGTTTGTATGTTTTCTGCGTGTGCAGTTCCACATTTTACTGGCTGCTCTCACTTGGATTTGTAACTCGACCGAGTTATAAAATAAGACCCTCTTAAAAGGATTTGCGAGATTGAGCTGATTTGTTGTAACGGGAACTCTTTAGAGATTTTACGATCCTTCAGAGTGTGTTTGCATTTCCCCCATTACTCAGAGCTCACGTGTTGCGCTCATAAACAAAATACTTTAAACCTTTTTTCCCAGTCGTGTGCAACAACACAGAACAACATAAGTAACCTTAAAGATACAAGATGTTTTCTTCTTCCCTGAGTCATCGTTAGTGATGGCTGTTGCCTTGGCAATAGCCGGTCTGCACTAGCTTAGGCAGGCATTAATGTCTAGTCATGGTACAAGAATGTCAGCCTGTCCTGTTCAGGCAAATCCTCTGTAGCTCAATATTTTTTAATTGGGCTATTTGTTCTCATGCTTTGCGTATCAGGCTGTATATCTGGTGACACTGGCTGAGGTGTTGAGCAGAGCGTTTGGGAGTCAGTCGTGCCAAGGTGCTGCACATGATGCGGTGCAGAGTTCATCTGGAGGACAGCACTTTAGTCTGCTTTGACATCAATACAGCAAGTGTATCTCCAAGTTCCTTTTGTCATTTGACTAAAGTCTAATTCGGGAACAGGAGATGCCCTTTCCCTCTGCTGTGTGTGCTGATTAAAGGCTATGTTTCCTACGTGTTGACCTTTGCAGCAGCTTCACTGCAATGGATGACTGAGTGACTCTAAAGCACCGTTCATATCTACGCTTTCACTTTTGTTGCCCTAATTTCACAAAGGCCTGTCTACTTAGACTGACCTTAAAAGAATATTTAGGCCCCTTTGGGGTGTGTTTCCATTTAAAATGATAAATAATTAAACACCTTTTGTAGAAAGCTTCCTAAGAGATATAGAGACTGATAAGCTAATAGCTGGGTTGAATGCAGCAGAGAAACTAATGAGGCTGGAGCCGTTTTAAGATGGCAACAATCCACTTTGGAACTTGGGCTGAAAAACAATGGCTTGTCTGAAAATCAGAATGGTGTCACCTTAAAGTTTTTCAATTTCATCACGTTATGCTTGTGCTATTTGATTAATCTTTTCATAGTTATCAAAGGTTTGTTAATATAATGTTGAATTAGTGCTGGGCGATAAATCGAAAATTTATCGTTATCGAAATTTCCGATACTAAAAAAATGAAAAAATGTGTGGAGGTTGGCGACGTTCATGTACCTTTAAGAAGCTGTACCACCTCGAGTCACATGACAACGTGACTCAACGCAGTGTTTGCGAAAACACGTCGGACAGTCGGACATTACCGACGTGGTTTAATATTGTCCGACGAAAAACTTGAAATCGTCGGACATTATGACCGACGCCGTGCGTCTTCTCTGAACGTGCCAAAATAAAATAAACTTCCTGAAAACCACAAATTGCAAACTGTTTGTTGGCTTCCCCCTCAAAAGATCCAGTTTCTACATATATTACATTATTTATTTGGACTCTCAGCGTAGCGGGTCTTTTTTGGGCAGAGAGGATGGAGAGCGGCAGAGCGCTGATTACTATGGCAAGCAGAGCGGCGTTCAATGCGGCGTTCAATGACCAGAAAAACGTCGTTTTTTACGCCGTTCTGAAACACACCATGAAAACGGCGTTCCGTACGGCGTTCTGAAGGGATTTACGCCGCTTTTTTCGGCGTTTTGAGTTTAAAAACGGCGATTTAGACGCCGTTAAATACCAGAACGTGTTCAAAAGTGGGCGTATTGTGATCCGATCGGCTTGCCATAGATTACTGATGCGCACCGCCGAGCAGCTGCGTCCTGCACACGACCACAGTAACATTCTCAAAGTGGCGCCACCAAAAAAAACATAATTAACACGCGATCGTTCATGTTTGCTCATACTTTCTGTCCTTGATTTGTGTCTGACGCGCTCCGCTGTTGCAGAGATCATCTCCCGTGCTTCGGTGACGTCACCTCACTGGCGCGGCCGCGCTGAGCACATTCCGCTATTTTTGCGGTCGACGGATCTTTTTGATCTGCTAATTTCAAAAGTAACTTGTGAGTTGAAAAGTAAGAAGCCAGGCAGCAGTTTTTCTGGAGGACAGAGGAGATGCAGCTAAGAGACAAACAGGACAGGAAAATAGTCGCATAAAAAAAAAAACAGTGTTTGAAAAGGAAAATGTAGGTAGATATATCCACTACACGTTTGTAATTTTATAATAATAATAATTTATAAGCATGTAATATTTATTTATTTGATACAATTCAGATCACCTTCAAAACTCAGTCCCACACCCAGGGCCGTTTCTAGGCATTTCGGGGACCACGGCACAGTGCAAACCCCCCCCCCCTCAAAAAAAGATAATTTCTTTATATTGTGATATTTGTGATGAACTAAATTGTCAGACAGAATGACATTTTGTCCTTAACAGCAGTTTATTAGAGTAGTTTAGCAAACAGCTGAGATGAACCCGCATCTCCAACTTCCAGTTTCACCTCAACCAGCAACAGCGTCTCTTAAAGGAACAGTAACATCAGGCTACAACATCAGTCACAAAAAGCCCTTATGGATCATTACAATATTTAGAAATATTTTCATATATAATATGTTGTTTCTGGTGTTTCGTAATAATTTATAATAATTATATGATCTCTAATAATTTCCTGATAAATTCTGTTAATCCTCATTTTATGAATTTGGCAGAAAATCATATTGATGGTTCTTTTTTCAAATTATGTCAACAGATTATTGTCACAATGAAAATATGTATAATATGTAAAGGTCAGAGGTCACTACATTACCCACTGTTAAATGGATACAAATCTGAAGCCCGCGAGGACATTGTCCTACGTGTTTCAAAAATGTCCTGCGTGAGACGCTCTCACGTCTGCCAGTCTGGCAGGCGTGGCTCAAAAGTTTTCGCAAACACTGCTCAACGTAATACACATGACAGCCCCATCTAGTGGACAACTTGTGTTTGTGCGTATACATGTAGTTGTTGTCCATTTATCGTTATCGAGGTGAACTCCTCTGTATACCGTGATATTGATTTTATTGTAGCTATCTACAATGGGAGTGTTTCCAGTTATTTAACGAGGTCCTAGAATTCAAAGCCACATTTACCTTGTCGAATATCTGCAATTTGGGGAGTTAAATGTGCCATTCCAAAAAAGTCTGTGCCATCTCCAACCTGTTTTATTATTAGTAATTTTGTATGACCACAGAGGAATGGTTCAGTCTAAGTAAAGCTGGTATAACACGTCATAGGCTTAGAAACATGCCCTTAAATTTGCATTTTCTAAACCACTAGCCTGAGCTACGGCTAACATCCTTGTTGGGCATGATGAAAAAGTAAAATGTCGGAGCACACATGTAACGTTCCAGGATGTACTGAGAATATCTAGACTTTGAATAAATGGCAGATAGATACATGCCTTTTGAGTTATCGGGATACGGTGCACAGAGGTTTTGGTTTCAGACAGCATCATAGAATCATCGGGGCAAACTGGCCAATCAGCACGCTGCTTGTTTATTATTCTTATCCTGGTCGACTGGGCGCAGTAAACCAGTCTTGCATTGTAGGGCTTTAATATAGGGTTGTGTTTATCAGGGCGTCTGGGCAATTTTGAGCTCCAACAAAAGTTCATGTGCTATATAGTTGCTCAAAGATCAGTTTCCAATTATAAAAAAAAACAATAGACAAATAATATTGATTTAAAAGTATTCTCTGTTGGTATCTGCACTGATTTCTGTCTAAATGTCAAGTCACAAACACTTTTTTAGTTGGTTGTTCCTGATTTAATAATTTGTTCCTTGTTCATAGACATCTGTCCATATTTATCTATAAAATAAGATATTCAGAAAGAATTGCAACCGCTCTGAGATTGTGCTGCGTTTTAAAAGTTGCTCAAAACCAGGATGGACCGTTTTAGATCAACAGCACATGTCGTATTACCACTCATAGAAAATGCTTGTTAGGTCTCTGTTAATTCTATAAAGTTGTGGGAATCAATTACAGATAAAGTATATCAAGCGCCATGTCTTTGATACAACAAAAGAGAGACAAGTTTTTTTTAAAAATCAACATTTCTACCATTTTCATTTCTCACAACACACACACACACACACACACACACACACACACACACACACACACACACACACACACACACACACACACACACACAGGATGTCATATCTCCTGTGATCTTCTGAGCTATGCAGTCCCAAATGTGTTTATCTCTTTAATGACAACAATGAATGACATAGTTGGAATAGTTTGGGACAAGCTCAGAGTTTTCCACACTTGTCCTTGGATCCTGTCTGGCCAGCAGGATCACACAACACACACACTCACACACACCTCTCCACAATGCAGGTTCAGCAGACTTCCTGTGGACTATTGTATCTGCTGGGGAGATGGTGGCATCCTGGACCAAATCTCCAGGCGGAGCAAGCCAGCCTGCCCCCTCCTCACCTTCTCTCCTCACTTCCTTTCATAATCTCCTCTTTCCTGTGCTCCTTCTCCTCCACAGTGTATTTTTCCTTTTCCACTGCTCTTGTTTTTCTGCATATGAGACACTACCTCTTCGCTCCATCTGCCCACTCCTCTTTAACCGCTCTCCTCTCCTCTCCAGCTCCTCTGCATTAGGCCTTAGGAGCCATTTAACCACCGTTTTTAGAGCCAATTAGGCTTCCAGCAAAAACAAGAGACAAACCAGATGCAAATGCCGGCCTTCCCACATTATTCTGCTCAGTGATCTCTTCAGTGTCCTCTTGGTCTTCAATGTTTTATCTCTTATTAACTATTTCAAATAAATGTGATACTCTCCGCCCTTAAGTACTTGTCAATAAAAAGAATGTGTCAGAACCGTCAGAACGAGCTTGTTTTTATTTTCTTCACACTGCAGATGTTTTGTGTCAGTATTGGAAATGACTCATACTGCCGTTCTGAGACCCTAATCCATTTTTTAAGATGCTTTTTTTATTATGGTAACAGTGTTTTTAATTTTCTGTGCCCAGATGTTTTCTAAAAATTGCTCAGTTTTGTCATGCATTGAAAGATTTTTGATTCTCGCAATACTGAAGTCCTCTCTAAACGGAATGTGTAGAAATATCAATAGGGTGTTATTTCAGTAAAATTGTGGGGAAAAAAAACTTTTTTTACTTTCTTAGAAAATTGTTACGCAAGTGTTCCTCAAATTTGCAAACAACCCAACATGGCTGCCCGAAACTTTAACCTTGACTATCAGAATGTATGTGCAGTGTTAGAGTAGAATAGCCATTAATCTGAATTAAAATTAGTTTTCTTTAAATTAAAAATAATTTAATAATTCCAGGGGGAAATAAAGTTGTTTTTTTTTATTAAATTTTATGTTTAGACGAAAATCGAAATTGGGAAATTAGGCTATGATTTTCTAGGAAATTCTTCTCGTGCCACTTCTGCTCTGTGGCATGTAAGTGCTGAAACAGGATGTCATGTCTATGCTTTCTGTTAGTCAGGGTTCGTACGGGTGCTTGAAATCCTTGAAAATGCTTGAATTTCAATAATGTGTTTTCAAGTTATGGAAAGTGCTTGATTTCTGTATTGAGTCCTGGAAAATGCTTGAAAAACAAACTGCATAGTTTTGTTTATAAGATCACCCAAGTTAGTTTGATGAAAAAACTCAATTTGTTATTTTTGTTAACGTTAAAAACTAGAGAGCGATTATTTCGCCTTTAGTAAACACGGCTGCGGCTGCTCTCAGAGGGTCCGCTCCTTTCTGTCACACCGGTCTGTTAGCAGCAGGCTCCTCCTACTATAAAGCCCAGCCGCTCGACCGGCGGTGTACGCTGGCTTCGCTATGAAGCAGACCTACTTTACGGATGAGACTTTTATGCTAGTCGCGTGTGTGAGAGCTGCTTTGGGTCTGGGATCCAGCGGGTCCTTCTGTGATAATTAGTTATGAAACCAAGACTGGAGTAGAGCAGGGTACCGAAAAAACGGTAAGAAATATATTTTTCGGTGCTAAAAAGTCTGTTATGAGCCGCAAAGCCTCGCTCCTCCCGCTGCAGCTAGCCCACGTCAGACGTCGGCTACTCTCATTCACAAACTTTGTTTACAAAACACCTCCGAGTTCGCCAACTAATAAAATACCGAAAAAAAATCAAAGCTTTGACTGCATCTGGGGAAAGTAAACAGCAGCAGAGCTAACTGTAACACGTGTGTTCAGGTTTGTCACTAAACATGTAAATACCAGTAATTTAATGAAGCCCTCGTCGTTCATGGCATCTATTTGTGAGCAGAAGCATGGACCGTGTTTGGCTGCGAAAGCAGACCCGAGTTCGCGTGGCAAGCCATTTTATCATTTAATCAACAGCTAGTAATTCCCATTTTACATAGCGACAATATAATTAATCCTAGTCCAGGTCATATTCTTACTAGTCACAATTGAAACTAAATATATCAACAGGTATTTTTACTAGCAGAAATACAATGCCTAAAACCTATTTGTTCATCAAGTATAATTATTTATTTTAATCAATTAATGGTTCTGCAGATGGAGGGAGGGTTGTGATCAGATATTTCAGTAATGGGTGGTAATAGTCAGAAATTTAGCAGGAGCAGGATTTAAAACTATAAGAGCTGCAAAAGTAGGAGCAGAACTTGACCTTAGACACATTTCAAAATGTAAAATGTGATGTTTTTGTTTACTTTGTCCCTGCTTTGTGGAATATTACAAGANAAGAAAGTAGAAAACATCCAAGTTGTCCTTTCAGATTTATTTATTTGTAACTTGGAATATAATAGAATACGTTATTTGTCTGAACCCAAACGGTAACAGAAATTTGTCTTTTAACAGGGCTCAACTTCCTGTTTTCATGTCATTTCCTCAGATTAGCTGCCAAAAACATCACTCTGTCAGGAAGAACATTGATAAGAAATGTGTTAATATTAGGAATATGTTTGATATTAGCCTCATTGCTCATAATTCAAATTGTTTAAATAGTATGTGGCTGTGTTTTGCGATGAGCATTACTATGACTGCACCCATGTTGAGGCTCGCTCTTCCCTGCACAACACGGCTCATACCGTGGCTCTAGGAGACTGCAAAAACCAATGTTTGCAACCAGAGAGTCATACAGTGTGATTAATATATGGCTATCTTGGCTGTGTTTTTGCTGTCAGTAGACAGTTTCTCTTTGTCTTTTAGTGTATCTTGAGTGTCAGATTGCTGTGTTTTTGTCTGAGTTGCTGCTGTGAACTGGGAGAGCAGGGTGTTTGGTTTTAAGGTAACAGACTAGAACTAAAAGCAGGCAGGTTAAAATTAAAACTAAGTCATTGTCATTTCGTTCGGGATCATTTCATCTGAGGATGAATTAAGGTCACGCTAGTTGCTTTATAAGGTTATAGCTAATCTTTTTCATCTGATTCCAGTAATTTAAAATCACGTGATCAGGCCTGATTTTCGATCCTGTGATCGGATAAGATCATCCCTATTATCTAACAGTAATAAATTCATACGATAGTGAGGTGAAACTGTCCTCTTGAGTCCTAATGTATCGTTTCGTCTTTGCCGTGTAGTGCTTGAAAAGTTTGAAAATTTACCTTGAAAATGCTTGAAAAGTGCTTGAATTTCTCAGTGGAAAAAGTGTAAGAACCCTGGTTAGTAAATTAGGATTAGTTACAACATCCTACAAGAATATGCTGATGTCAAGTTTCCAATAATTGAACCGCAGAAATCCAGAACTAGTAGCCTGGCAAGCTATCCTATATATGTGAACATATAGTCTGGCCACGACCCATTGCCAGCTCTCAATCGTGGGGTGGGATCTACAATTGTCATTCAAACTGTCACTGCATGCTATTGGACAGCAAACAATGTGACATACTCACCGCTACTGATGTCAGTCAATGGGACAGTCCACCATACGCTGTCGAAGAAGACGAAAATACATTGTTTTTCTAAATAAACTTAAGTAACTATCTGCTTTTGCCCAAGTCTAAATAGTCCAGGTGATGCCAAAGACGTTTCAAACGAGCCGTCGCCATCTTAGTTTCACTCGGTCGCAGTAACATCCCGCCCACCAAACAGATGGAGCGCTGTGATTGGCACAGCACCAGACTGTCTAGGGATGCAGAGGGTCAAATGGAGCGTGGCTAGACCAACATGCAAACCAAAATCATTTTGATTTGCCAACTGACAGTCTAGATTTGTAGGCTGCCAAAAGACTGCAATAACCCCTAAACTTATAAAAAAGTTTCTTCTTTTTTAAATTGAAAGCAAAAGCACTGTAGAATAAACCATCCATCCAGTCTCTTCCGTCGGGTCGAGGAATGGACATGCATAAAATAAACTCTTCTATATATATTCAATATTCCTCTATAATTTCATTAGAAAGCTGACATTTTGCTTGAATATGTTTCCAGTTCTGCCAGCCCGGAGGTTGGAGGCTCTCCCGGGAGAGAAAAGCACCCACCTTCTTCACCGTTGTGCTGACGGACATCGATTCTGACCGACACTACTGCTCCTGCCTCACTTTCTTTGAGGCCGAGGTCAATCTACAGGTAAGACTGCCACACCTTCCCAGTCATTACTGATGTCAGTACGTTTTCACCATTTCCAATAGAAATGTAAGAAAATATCGATACATTGAAATGTCGTAATATTTTGTGTGTCAATTTTTTTTATTGAGAATTTACTTGCAAACATTTACTGTATTTCTTTTGTGTGGTGCAACTAGACCTGGGACGATAACAAATTTTGCTGGACGCAACAATTAAACCTTTATTTAACTGTCCAGAACCAGAACTTCTAAATAAAACAAACAAAACAATAAAAATATAAAAATAAAGGACTCTCACTCTCTGTTAGAAAATATTGCACCAAAAACAATAAAATAGACCCGTCCCTCCAAAACAATAAATACAATGGCCTATCATGTGTCAGCAACCAAAACTGCACATGAACCCTCTTGTCATCCAGCGTCTTTGGAGGTGAGAGACGAGGAAATCCTATACACGCAGGCACATGGTGATATATTGATGCTGGAAAAATTATTGAGTTCATTTTCATCTATCGACTATTGACTTATTGATTATCGTCCCAGCCCTAGGTGCAATAAACTCCTAGGTGGGATCAGTTTTTACCGCCTTCTTTCTGACGGAATAAAGAGATCTGGATGTGTCTGGGAAGCGTCTGGCCTGAGTTTTCAAATTAAATTCAGTCTTAAAAATTGCAAATATCTTCTGGCTTTTAGTATCGTCATATCGTCTTCCCTGTATTGTGACATTTATCCTATTGCCAATACATACCCCTAATTTCCAAAAAAATAGTAATAAAATAACACACAACCAGGATAGACATGCAGCACACTCATTTAAATATGACTTTTCTGGGTTTTTGATGAGAGCGAGGTCGCCATCTTGCCCAGGCGAAGCTCGCTCGATTGTCAGAGCCACCCAGGGGGCCTCACAGTTGGGCCATACTTAATTTCTGTTTTCCATTTTCGGCTTGTTTGGTTTTTTAGAGGGCATTTGAAGTTTTTTTTTTCTTTTTCAGGATTGTTTGTCACTTGCATGATTCTGCAATTCCGAATTTCATTATTTCATTATTAGAAAGCAAGTTCCTGCTTGGATCTAACCTAATAAATGCAGAGTTGGCCGAGAGATTCTCTCGTAAAGGATAGACCTGATCGCTCATCCAGCCTGTTTTATTGGTTTACTTGTGAGTACGTAATTGTGTTTGACTGCAGATTAGCGGTCATGGCATAAATGTTCCACATTTCCATTAATTATTGATTCCAACACATATGTCTGAAGGAGAACGTTTCTAACTCCCCAGAATGAGCTTGTTAAAGTTTTCCTCTGCCAAAAGCCCTCAGAATACCAAGGTAATTGTTTCACTGTGTGGGGCTTTGTAGCAGGTTTCGAACAACTCCTGTCGCTTTGCCCGTTGTGACGTCACATCCTCTCACATGTGGATGGCAGTCGTCAGTCACACACCGGCTGGATTTGAGAGGCCGTTGTGTCGTGAAACGTGTGTCCACTACAGTTAAACGTCATTAAAATCATTTAGGTGGAATTTTTTAAAGTGGTCTGTAGCATTCCACATAATTTTATCTTTTCTGCTTGCTGTAATCATGTTTGTCATTCTCGGACTTGCCAGCTTTCCTTACTAATCAGAAAATGCTCCCAAATCAGCCAAAATGCTGGTTTTCTTGAGAATTCTTCCAAAAAGATGACTAGAAGCGTGATTTATCAGATTTCTTTGTAAGTTCTCAAAATACTTCATTTCCTAACTTCCTATTTTCTTGTCAGTTTTTTATTTTATTTTAGTTTTTACTATTAGAAGACTATTTTCACATTCAGCATGCATGTGAAACTCAGTGACCGATCACATTCCAAAAAGGACAAGTTTTACATGGTTTCTCAGTGAACGAGACCTTTAAAGAAGGATTACTGGATCATAAGTAGGAACTAAAAACATTTATTTACTTATTAAACAAGAATTAAATATTTTCTCACAAACAGCAAAGAAGTCAAATGTTCTAAATAAAGTGAGGCCTTTGTTGGGTTATTTAGTGTAAAAACAACCACTGTCTCAAAGAGATTAATTGGTTTTTTTTTATAAATAAAGTTTCATTTTGTGACTTCAGCGTTTCACTAATCGGTAGTTAAGGTTCCACTGAGGTCAAAGCAATAACAGACATGTTTGTGTGTGCTGACTTTGACTCGTGAATGCTGCAATATAAAGGCTTTTTCCTCAGCACCCCTTTAGTTTCTGTCAGGCTCTTGTTAATCATTAGATCAGGCTGAGCTCGGCTTCCTCACGTTCCTGCAAACAGAGACGCACATTCCAATATTCATTTCTGCAGCTCTGAAGATCCTCCTCAAACACAAGGGTGTTTTGACAGTCTTTACTTTCTAAACTGACATCCTTATCTGCTCACGTGGATCCCAGTAAGCGTCCAGACAGACCGGGCTGGAATGTGTTTTGTTTAATAATTGAACCAAATCCTAAAAATAATGAAGAAATGTGACCTGCATCTAATTGGGTTATTTAAATCCCTCGGATACTTAAGCACTCTTGGCATTTTTTCCACAGCCTGAGGAAACTCAATGGGTTTTAGTAATTGCTTAAAGTTAGGAACGAGCACCAAGAGGTTAGTGTGCGTGCGTGCGTACATGCGTCAAGCCTGTGGATCCACAAAATAGACATTGAACAGATATTTTCTCATAATACAATCTTCCAGTGGTCGGAGTGAGATGGGCAACCAGGCTGAATCAGAAATAACTTTTAAACATAACTGATTGGCCAAACTTTTATAAAAAGCTCTCTTCTTATACAGTTCCTTAGCCATGACACAAATTCTTCTATGACAGATGCATCTTTTTAACTTTTATAAAATCAGATTAAACTGCATTTCAGCTCTTTTTACCACTGATTCAAACACATGTATAATGGATGCTTTGTTTTCTGAGAGAACGTTCACATAATGTGTAATGCAGGTCTGATAAGTGCTAGATAGCATGTTGAGTGTGATGCACATGGCATATTTCTGAGCTAAAACCAGCAGCTCAGTGCTCCTCTGCAGTCAAGTTCAAGGTCCGTGCCTCTGTGTTGAATTCTGACTAAAGTAGATTTTGTTTTTCCCCTCTCGATATTTTAGGGATCAAAGAGTATCGAGGCTGATGGGGATGAAGATGAGGAGGAGGCAGAGGAGAGCGGCATGATCCAGCCAGCTCAAGTGTTTGCACCAAAAAGTCTCATCCTCGTGTCCAGGCTGGATTATCCTGAAATATTCCGGGTAATAAGACTCCGTACGGTTATATCTTGATTGAAAATATTTGTCAAACCTCTCAAAAAGAAATTCCAGCCATTTTTGTTCAAATATTCCTTTATCTTGCAATCCTGAGATGATGATGATCCCATTTGTACCGTCTGCAGCAGGTCAAGTTAGCTTAGGGGTGAGCCTGCACGTCACGTTGAGCATATTAGAAATATAAGCTGTTATCTTTTCATTACAAACTCTTTTTACACTCACGTGTTTTGTAGATTAGAGCAAGTCATGTTATCCATGTGAGCTTTCTCCATGTTTTACATGTAGGGATGTTTGGGGCTGATCTACACCGTGCACATCGACAGCCTGAGTTTCCCTTTAGACACTCTGGTGGCCAACCTCTTTACATTCCTGGTTCCTGTCGCTGGTGGATCTCAGGTGAGTCTGACCCGACGTGCCGCAGCACCACATTGTGCACAACACCTCACAGTTCTGTTGCACAAGTGTTTATCACAGGGGAGCCTCGGTTCAAACCACCGGGGCCTAAACACGGTCCGTATCAGAGTATTTGAGCCAGTTATCGTGTGTGAAAGTGATGCCTGAGACTCAACAATGCAGCGACGTGATTTATGTTTGTTATGCAGCCAGTTTGGAACATTGTGTTCAGGTGGTGCCCGAGGTTGTTGTCCAGCTAAAGCCTGTATTTATTTTATTTTTTTGATACCTCCAATTTAAACTTTAGGCAATTTAGAAGAATTTTCTTTTATGCCACATCAGAATTCATTATTGTATTAGTTAATGGGCCAAGTGTCAAACAAATTCAGTGAAACAAGCAGATAAACGTAGAATTAAGTCAAGAATAAAATTCCTCCTTGCTGTATTGCAAAATTGCTGATTCCTGATTATTATCACTGAAATAAACATCATTAAAAATAAAAATCTGAGGAAAAGTCTGTCAGCGGGGCGCCTCTAAATTAGCTCAAAGTTATTAATCTCGACATGCTACATTTTAGATGCTTTTGTGCTACAGATTTTTTAGAAGATTTCTTTATTTTTGCTGAGACGTCTAGTTTTGGGTTGTTATTGTTCAGTCCATCAACTGCAGCAGCTGTGTGTTCCCTAAATGGCATGTGTAGTCCAGCGTGCTCGGCCATAAATCTGAACATCAGTGGCCTTACTATGTGAATTTGACAGTTTTGGAAATTTACTGTGACCCAGTTCTGACATTCTCTCATTTTTTTCTCTTTGTTTTCTACAGAAGCTGTTTAGCTTAGGAGCCGGAGACCGGCAGCTCATCCAAACGCCTCTCAACGACACGTTACCCATCACAAACAAGAGTGTCGCCCTGCTTTTCCAGCAGCTGGGTGCGTTCACACACTTTGAGAGAAGGGCTTGTTTTATTGTAGCCTGCTTTTTGTGAAAGCATTACATTAAATGTCTAAATGGTACAGGATTAATTGAATTTGTGCTTCTGGCTATTATGTTTACACCACCACCCATTTAGAGGCTAAGATTTATTCTTTTTGTTGAAATAACTATAAAGGCAGCTTTATTTGTATAACACATTTCATACACAGAGGCAATTCAATGTGCTTTCAAGAAGCATGAACATTAAAATCAGTGTGACAACATAAAACAGCTGATTTTAAAGTCATAATTAAAATACACTGAAGCAGTTCGCAGCCGAGTGTGAATCGGCTGGGATGAAAATCAGCTCCTCAAAGTCCGAGACGATGGTCTTGAGTCGGAAAATGGTAGAATGCCTTCTCCAGGTCAGGGATGAGCTCCTGCCTCAAGTGGAGGAGTTTAAGTATCTCAGGGGGCTTGTTCACGATTGAGGGAAAGATGGAGCGCAAGATCGGTAGGTGGGTTGGTGCTGCGTCTGCAGTGAAGCAGGCGTTGTACCGGTCTGTCGTGGTCAAAATCTCAATTTTACTGGTCGATCTACATTCGTACCCTATGGTCACGAGCTTTGGGTAGTGACTGAAATAATATCGTGGATCCATCCATCCATCCATTTTCTTCCGCTTATCCGGAGTCGGGTCGCGGGGGCAGCAGCTTAAGGAGGGAGGCCCAGACTTCCCTCTCCCCAGCCACTTGGGCCAGCTCCTCCGGGGGAATCCCAAGGCGTTCCCAGGCCAGCCGAGAGACAGACGGACGGACGGACGGACGGACGGACTTAACATACACAAATGCACAAATAAATTTAGTTGTAATAAGATAAAAAGGGAAAGGTAAAGACTGAGCCGTTACAGTGCAGAAGGTGCAGCGTGAGATACATTCATTCAAAGGGAGATGAATACATGAAAGTTTTCAAGTTTGATTTAAAAGTTACTAGCGTTAAACATTTGATTCAAAACGCCATTTTTCACCTTTAGCTTAACATCAGGCAGCTTAATGTGTGACATACGGTATTTGTTGTACATAATAGAGACTTGATTCAGTTTTCTAGATGGCATGATGGTAAACATTAACACAGTAAGTCAGGAGGCTCGCTGTGATTCAGTAAGAGCTTACGTTAAATCTGTTTCTGAGGAATTGCAGTCTTTGCGTTGACCCATCAGTCTTTCTGTAATTTGCGTCGACTAACAAGCTCATGATAAAGATTTGTTGCCATTTCCACGGATTGTGTCACAATAGTTTAAACAGTATGTTGTTCATTTAGAAGTAAAGGAATTGTACAGGCTATATGTGCTTTTTAAGTGCATAAAACTCTTGATTTACAGTGACTCATGTAGCTTTGTAGGGCTGTGCTTCCAGAGAATATCCATCACTTTCCTCAACCCCCCCGATGCTTTGGCATTAATCATGAAGCAAGCATTACTCTGTATTTGAGGTCATTCTCAACGGCCCGCTCTTGTTTCACTTACTCAGCGTGCATGTGTTGGCTCGGAGTTAAATTAAATATAATTCACCTGAAATTAGTTTGTAATGGAAAGTTGGCCCTCATTTAGCCTGATTTGATCAAAAGAATGTGCTTGGAATCAGACTGATCTCTGCTTCCTGAGTGCATTAACACCATCCTCGTTTTGTTTAGACAGAATGAAGAACATGCACATGGGGGGGGGGGGGGGGGGGGGGGGATACTTGCACGACACATTTGATTGGGGTTATGTGGTGGTTATGCATTCGTAGCCAATCTGGATGCACTGAACAGTGTTGACTCCTATGTTCTTCCTTGGCTGGTCAGTCATCATAAACCTGCTGCCATTAATCAGCAGAGCTCAGAGAGAGGTGATGTTTGTTCTCTCAGTAGTAATGATTCATCATACGTGTGTGGGGAATGTTCAAGAGGGCAATAAAGATTAGGAATTTTGACTTTCTTTTCCCTTGAATGTTTCCTCGGCTTCCCACAGGATGCGTAATTGTTGCATGTTTGTGAAGCATAATATGCAGCTAATAGTGGCTGTTCTAGTCAACCAGTGCATTTACATACGTCAGAAAACCAAACTATTAACTGAAGTCTGTTTTTAAAATGCAAGTAAACATGTTGGCTGAAGGCAAACTGATTCTAAACAAGCTGAAGTACCCAGATAATGCGGTTAGAAATGTACTTCATCTGCATGTAAACAGCTCCGTCGAGCTGGTACCGAGGGGACACTCGCCTTCCGGAAGTGACGAGACCGCAGAAGCTGTCTTCTGATAATATCATCACCACAATGTAACACGTGTAACCGTCAAACAGTACAGTACATACCAAGTAAGCTGTGCTGCAGCGTTGTTATTGACCTTTCCTTTGGCCATTGTGCTTATCCTGTTTTAACTCTGTACGCTTCACCCCCGCCATCGTTTCTTTACTATTTGTGATGCTATAGGCTACCCGGAAGGATGCCAACAAGAAAGGGCACATGTAGCCACCTACTGTAGTGGAGTTGAATGCACTTCATTTGATAATTCGGTTTTCTAAAATACATGTAAACTAGGATAAAGGCTTCCTGTTTATTGTCGTAGATCGACTTAGATGCGCATGTAAACAAATGCGCTGAGTGAGCATGTTTCCACTGGGCACGGAGCGGCACGTCTCGGACGCATCTAGGAAGTGTAGTGTCTAATTGCTCTGCTATAGTTACGCTTCTGATCTACTTTTTATGCGCAATGCCTTGAAAACATGTCAACCTCAGCTATTCTGATCAGGCCAGACATGATCTCACACATAGGAGAAACTTTCAAAATAAAAGTCACAAGCAGAGTTCTGATTATTTAACTACAAAAAAAATACATAATTTCGGTGACGCTTCCTTGGCAGAAATAAAAAGAACAGAAAATAAACCACAGACCTTTTGTATACATGCTGCCATCTTTCTGCTTGCATGTTATCACGTAAACTGGCAGAATCATGTGTGATCTTGCAATTTCTCCATGGATTTCATGATCTTGCGGGACCAGCTCCGTGTGACGTTTCCGCATCTGATGCATGTCCTAAACACTCCTGGTAGAAATGGTCACCTCTGAGGTCGCTGGGGGAAAACGTGTTTATTACGCACTGACGTGCACTGACGTCTCTGGCATGATAAATTAGGTGAGGCACAACAACTCAATGGCACATGCGTGCACACACGCATACATGCAGAAACACACACACGTGTGTGTTCAATGAGCCACGTGCAATAGTAAAATCCCACAAACTAGAGATGTGTTTTTGGGTAGGGGGTTTAAAAACAACTGCGTTCATGCTGGCAACCAGTTTTTTTTCTTGTAGTATTTGTGTCATTCATGTGCAGAAATTCCATTAGAAGGAATAATCAGATGAGTAAACTGATAAAATAAATGTTTTCTGACAATTTAAACATAATATTTCAGGTTTATGTTGTTCTTGGTCAAAGTGGTACAGAGCCACTACCAAAAAGGTGCTGTTTCTGTTTGTTTTCTTAGCATAAAAGTTCATTTCTTTTATTTTTGAGCTATTCTGAATAGGTTTGATCTTGGAGAAGTGTGTCATCTTAGAATAAAAACCACCAGAGATCTATTAATGCTGACAGATGGGAGACTAGCGTAAGTCAGCCGAGAGAAGAAGTGTTTATTCCTCACTCATTAAGTCATGCTTCTGTCCATTTAAGGACGACCGTGCAGACATGCAGGTCGGCATATCGCTCTATGTGCACGGGTCACAGAGTCACCAGAGTGGAATGCGTGTTAAACATGTCACATTGCACAGGAAGTAGTGGAGACACAACCGGCTGTCAACAGCCCCGTATAGTTTGTTGCTTCCTTCTTTCTGTCGCTGTCACCTTTTTATTTACAGCCCGGAAATGTGACGCTGTTTCCAGGAGATGAGTGCACACCTGAATTATAGGCGTGATCCTAAAACCCCAAACTTCTCCTACTTAAAAAAAAAAAAAAAAAAAAAGCCCACTAATCAATTTCCGATTTATTTAAAAATAGAAATTTTGTCGAGGCTCACGTTTCCTGTTTATCACTGAAGAGTTTCACTCGGGCAGAGCGCCCCCAGTGGCCCGGGACTTGTCTGCCAGTGTTCCTCTTTCCTTATCACTCCAGTGTGTGATGAATTAGTTTTGCTTGATAGGAAACAATAACAGGAACTGTAAACTTAGACATCATTCTGATTGTCATGTTGGTATTTGAAATATTATTCATACCGTCCGAGAGAGTGTAATTTCCGCTGTTTTTCCGAGCGGATTTCTCCCAAGGGCTTGTGTAAGGAGTTTAATGAAAAATGTCTCCCTTTGGTTTCAGAGCCTGGTGTGACAAAAAGCATTAAGCTGAAACAGCCGTGGGTAACCTGGAGGGATTTTAGCAGTGCAGATTTCAGAGGATGACTTAGGAAATCTGAAAAGGTTTCATGAAGAAAAGAGTCAATAACATTTTTCACAACTTTTAAATGAATTCATTTTGCTCTCGTCTAAACGTCTCTGAGTATTCTTGTCGTGGTTGCACTGTGCAGTTCTGTGCTTGCAGGCCCAAAAAAATGAACAGGTGAAGCTCCGGTAAGCCCATCAGGCAAAAGTCGTGTTTTACTGAAGTGAAAAGGCTGGTCTAAGTCCTTTTAAAGCTTATTTTTCTTAAATAAATAAAACATAAAAAACCAAAAACAGAGCTTTTGATCTTGGTCTATGAAAACATCACCAAGCTCTACTCAGCTAAATATAAAAATCACCTTCAAACATTTCCTCCTCGACCAAATGTAACGCAGCAGTTTGCTTTTGTGATGGGACAAATTTGATCAAATTTTGTTTATTAAAAATGCTAACAGTCAGTTTTGAAGCTGCTCTGGATGTTCTTCGTTGTTTTTATTCCACGTTTAAAGTTTCAAATTCTCCACAATTTAACTGCGAGCGTTTGGTGAATGACTTGGAACAGCGTCAAATACCCCATCAATGTTGTTTTCCTTCCTCCAGGGATCCAGAATGTCCTGAGCCTGTTTTGTGCGGTTCTGACGGAACACAAGGTTTTGTTTCACTCCACCAGCTACCAGAGGCTCGGAGAGGCGTGCCGCGCACTGGAAGCCCTCATGTTTCCCCTTAAATACAGGTGAGTGTGTTTGACCCCCGCAGAACGGACAGATTCTCATCTGATTTTTCCAATAACTGTGAATTTTATGGTTTCCGTGTCTTGTGGTCTCACTGATAATTAACTTTGCTCTTTACTGTTTTCCTTTTCAAAGAACAGCCACCTTTGTTGTTCTAAAATGACTTTAAGGCTGCCACTGACCTCCTTTTACTTCTTATTAATCTCTGGGTTTAAATTAAGAAAATTCAACAGGTTGAAAACCCAAACGAAACTGACCACCCTTCTTTCGTTAATTGGACCTCGTTTTCCTGCTTAGACAGATCTGACCAATCAGAGCCTGGACCAAAACACCAGCGGGGTACGGGACGTAGTGTGTCCACGATTCATAAACCCTTGGGCCCTGTGGATTGTGGCATTGAGTCTCTGAATCAATCCAATTAGATCTCATTGTAACAGGATTTGCGATGTGTGGTCATAATGTTATGACTGATGTGTTTTTTTGTTAACCTTTTGAGCCTCTATTTGTGTATCCTCATTAACACGTGGGTGTGTGTAGTGTAGCGTAACAGCGAAGCTGCTTCTGTTCTCGGAGCTGGACCTCCACTAATCAGAGATTCCTGGTTTCATTATAACCTTTCCACATGCCGTAGTGCCTTCGGGCAAAACACTTAACTGTGAGTTTCCCACAGTGGCAGTTTAATCATGTCCTCGCCATCTTAGATGCTGTTGGTGGAGCGGGGGTCCAAACCACTGGGCGACCGACCAGTTCTGGTCTGTCAGTTGTTTGGTTCTGAATTTAAACTTCTTTACAAAGCTTAGCTCCCTTTCCTCTAGACGAGTTTCAAGTCTTTTTTGAGAGGGGGACAGATGACCGGGAAAATACCCTGGCTCGGTCTTCTCGGCCGTTCTGTTTCTGTACAAAAGGAATTTGCTCAGATCTCAGCATATCGCAACAGTTTTGGCAGCACCAAAAGGCCCCGACAGCCAGATTGATAACATTAAAGACGTTTTATTCTTTCAAAGTACGCCGTATTTTATTCCCTTCAGGGGAAGTGTTAAGACAGTGGCTCTGTGACGTAAAAGCAGCGTTCAATGACCTGGAGAAACATCGTTTTTTACAGCTCTCTGTAGGAGACCAAAAAGTGGTGTAACTTATGGAGTTGTGGAGGGATTTCTGCTACATTTTTTGGAGTTGGGAGTTTAGAAAAAGCGATTTTAAGTAAGGGTCAACGCGTTTATTTTTCTTCCATTTGGCTTTACCAGCAACTCTTCCCATTTTACAAATGCGGGTTTTTTGGCGACGTCTGCCGATATCAATTCCCACTGAGTTGCAACCAATCAGCATTGGTTAATCACAAGTCCCGCCCAGTCATATACTCGTTTGGTTGCTGAAATGGTCCGGAAATTGGTCCTTTTTGGCCGGGGCGGTGAAATGGAGACCCGCTCATACTGAGAAGATCCTGTAGAATTACCCAGAAGTTCTGAAAGGGGAAACATGCCCATTCTCTCTCTCTGCAAATGGAAACGTGTGAAGAATGAAACTCTAACGTGTTTATACGCGATGCAAACATTAATCTGTTTTAGAAGGTGTTATATGAGTGTGAGCTGAAACAGCTGACAGTGTTTTGCTGCTACGTATCATAAAGTGACTTCAATGTTTCATTTGGATGCTTGGACACTTGCTGGAGATGACAGACAACCTGCAGCTTCACTTTTATATCTAATATTATGCCATATAGTAACAATAACCTTCACCTTCACTTTATTTGTAGTTTATGAAACCTTTTCACATCCCCAAACCCGATTTTCAGCAGTAAACACTCCACGATCCTGCTGTTGAGTAATTTTGTTTTAGAATTAATAGAAAATGTGTTCAGACTTGATGTGAAATACGTGATGTCAGATAGATAAATCACTCATTCTTGAGAGTCGGGACAGAACAGGTTTTAAAATCTTTTTTTTTAATATGCCCTATATTCATTTTAACTATCTATTTGTGTAGAGAAAAGTCTGAGCTACATAACCATGTAAAGGTGCAGGTTCTAAATAAAAAACTTATTTTTAACAAATTCACTTTTTTCGAGTTAGAACTCGATTTATGTCAACTCCGTCAGACACACTAAAAAGAATGCATTTTTATTTCTTGCAGTCCAACAAGAATTTAAAGTTCTAAACTATATTGTAATTGGTTTTAGCTACATGTATATGTAATAACATTCAAGATATAAATTGGAATTGGAATTTTACACATTTAAGAAAACTTGGATCTCTAAAAATCCTCATTTTAAAACTCTGCCTTTGATTTTAACGTACTAAAAATCAGTTCTTTAAATAAGACATAAGAGGCAGTAGATCAGATGTGTCTTTATTCCATGAAGACCAGAAAGTGAAGTAAGAATTAACGATTTCTTTGAAAAAATTAAAAAAACATACATCTGACGGTGTTGACCAAGATCTGATGGTGTTGACAAAAATGTGTGTGAACTATTATTTAACAAACAAAAATGGTTTTATTTCAAAATATTTCATATTTCATATAAGTTTACAAAAATCAGGGTTCCTACAAGTTTCTTCAAGTTAAATTCAAGTCTTTTAAAAGGCCTTTTTAAGACCATTTATATAAAAATTTAATACCTATTTCACGGCCTTGCCATGCTTTCCCACAATACAAATATTTGTTCTTTATGATCAGGACACAAGTTGATTAAAAAATGTATGCGAATATAAATTTAACAAAATGAATGTATAAATTTTTTAATGTTTTTTGACTGGGACACTTTTGTCACTGAACAGGAGCAATATAACAAATTGTAACATGTAACAAATTAAAAATGAATTAATACTAGTTTTTTCTTTAGAATATCAATTAATTAATAATATCAATTTAAAACGTATAAAATAATATAAAAAATAATATTTTATTACCACTTTAAGTCATTAGAGGTCGATTTGTCAACTCCGTCAGCTTACACATCAACTCCGTCAGACGTGAAATCTGACGGAGCTGACGAAAGGCCATGTATTTTCCCTCCAAAGGATGCATTGTACATAGCAGCTAGTAACTTTTTCCCCAGTTGCTAGCTGTCTCAATAACCTCACTAAAACGCCTAAGTTAAATCCACTTTTTCTTTAAAAAGCACGTCACAATGGAAAGACGGTGTTGACATGGTCCAGTTGTGACCATAGAAATAGTGACAGTGTTTGTGTAAAATATCTAAAAGTTTTAAAATGACCAGAGTGTGTGTGCTAGTGCTGTTATCAGCACAGCATGGGAACCTCAAAAGGGTCCTTGGTGACACAGATGGCCATGCTATTGCCTGATTAAATGAAGTTTATGAAAAATCTGACGGAGTTGACAGAAACTGAGGACACAACTTTGGCAAGCAGATTTTTTATGAAAAATATAACTTGATGTTTACTTCAAGCATTGCTTCACATATTTATAATCATTATCTTTATCCAAGTTTTTGGGGCTGATGAATATTGTGACTTTGTGGTGAAGACAAAAAAAACTAACATAAACCTTCTCAGCACGACCTCAGCATTTAGGCAATATTTTTCAAAAGAGAAATGAAATTTGCACTAATAATAACATTAGGATACTAATTTAATTTAGATTGAACATGGCAAGTAAGTAAATCATGATAATTAATTTTGAACCTAAATCACATGTTTGTATGAAGGACATGTTTTGTCCCAACTCTCAAGAATCAGTGAAATATGTTCTGGCATGTGCTGCATGTAACGCAGCACAAGTTTCTGACATGATGACGCTAATGCAGAATTTCCAGGGTTTGTAAATGATCATTACTTGCAAAATGTGTGAGAGTAATCTGATTTTATGAAAGCTGTCGCTTTATGGATTTATGCTTGGAAATTTGGAATTCCACTCTGAAGTAAGGTTTATTTAAACTATCTGTTTGCTACTCATCACTTATGTTTTTATCTAGCTTGTCATCTTAGAAAAATTTGCACATTTTGCAAGTCATTTTTTCTTGTGCTTTCAGTTACCCGTACATCCCTATTCTACCTTCACGGCTGCTGGAGGTGTTGAGCTCTCCCACTCCCTTCATCATCGGAGTGCACTCCATGTTTCAGACTGAGATCCAGGATCTGGTAAGGGCACGTCATGAAGGAATCATGAAGGAATTCATTAAAGTGTTTAACATACATTTAAATCTTTAAGCAATTTTGTCAGCTTGTTTCTTGTTTTTCCCCATAAGCAAGAGGGTTTACATGAAGTAGATGAATCTGTAGTTAAATCCTAAAGATGCGTACGTGTTGCACCTCACAGCTCGACTTCCAGACTCCTGATGCATTGATGATTTTTATGTTTTGATCAGTTGGACGTTATTATCGCTGACCTGGATGGAGGAACCATAAAGATTCCTGAGTGCATTCACTTGTCCCTGCTCCCTGAACCTCTCTTACACCAAACACAATCCACTCTGTCCCTGGTAAACACACACACACATACACACACACACACACACACACACACACACACACACACACACACACACACACACACACACACACACACACACACACACACACACACACTAGAATTGTGACTGCAAAACTTACTTCAGGTTATTGGCTCTCCTCATATATGAATGATACCTAATGATTTTAGTATAATCTTTTCTGTTGACTCATTTCTGTCTTTATGAAGTTGCTAAAATTAACAAAGTCATCTGGAGATGTATTTTTTCTCTCTCCAAGGTTTTGCACCCAGATTTAGAGATCGCTGACAATGCATTCCCTCCACCTCGCACGGCGCCTTCCAACCCCAAGCTGTTGGTAAGTGTGCACCATCGTGCCCTCCCTACAGTAATGATCTGATGTTTTATTGTAGGGAGTGATGTTTCACAGGAGGAGGGCAGGCTGTTCTCCTCAGAAATAGTTTCTTATCAGAGAAAAGGTCAATGTAGAACCGAGGGCACTGACTGTAACCCATTAACCTGCAGATGAATAACATGCCTTTTGCATAATTAACCTATCAGAGTGCATTTGTGGCATAGCTGTTTGATGAGTAATGTTGCTGCCTGTTTGTGTGTGTGTGTGTGTGTGTGTTCTTGTGCGCGTGTGTGTGCGTGTGCCAGGACAAGGAGGTGAGGGCCGTCTTCCTCAGGCTGTTTGCACAACTGTTCCAGGGCTACAGGTCTTGCCTGCAGCTCATTCGCATCCATTCTGAACCTGTTATTCACTTTCACAAGGTAAGAAGTTTATGATATGGAAATTCCAGGGGGTGAACTTTTTTACAAAATAAAAAACAAACATCAAACTTTCCACCTCTTTACCTCTGGTTCAACTTCTTAAGCAATCCCTTCTCAGCAAACACATTGTTCCTTTAATCTGCCAAGAATGTTTTTATCCAGCAGCGCGGATGCAATCACACATAAACTTTGATAGATAAACTTGTCAGGGATGTATAATGTGTGTGTGTGTGTGTGTGTGTGTGTGTGTGTGTGTGTGTGTGTGTGTGTGTGTGTGTGTGTGTGTGTGTGTGTGTGTGTGTGTGTGTGTGTGTGTGGTTTAGAATGTGACTCTTCTCTGATCGTTTTGTTTGTGCGAGTTTCGCATGGAGAAGCACAACCCTAGGATAAGGCGGCAGTGTGCCATATGAAACGTATTAGGTTGAAATTTTTGTGTCGTGTCTTTTGTTTGTTCGTGTCTGTGGTGTCCCCGTGGTAACCCATTAGCACATCATCCCCAAAAGTACCCCACATGGATTGCATTATCAACAAAAGCTTTGCCTGGAATCCCTGAGTGGGGAAAGCATGAGTGAAATGTGTTTTATCTCCTCTAACCCACAAGCACAAACAATTACACAAGTAAATGAAATTCATTTGCATGGATTTATTTGTGACTAGATTTACTTCCCGTTCTTGTTCATTCTGACTGAGTTATCTGTGTGTTTGTAACAATCAAAAGGCCCCCCTGCAGAGAGATTTCTGATCATATTCTAGAAGCTCCAGTCATCACTGTGCTTGTTTTTTTAGTCTGCAGTAAATAATCTCCATATGAAGCAGATCGCGTTGCTCTCATCTGTGTGGAATTGTAACCGCTCTAATTCCGACATTCTCCAGACTGCCTTCTTGGGCCAGCGGGGCCTCATAGAGAACGACTTCCTGACCAAGGTTCTGGATGGCATGGCCTTCGCTGGCTTCGTCTCAGAGAGAGGTCCACCTTACCGAGCCTGTGATCTGTTTGATGAGGTATGACCCCCCCTGCTGTAAACAGAGTCTAGAGGATAAACAAGGGATTTGAACAGAATGTGACTCCAAACAGCTTTAACATGTAGACACTTAGCGTGTTTAACAAGCTCAACCTCTGTTATGACCACCTCCAGCCAATTTTAGTGCCATGCTTTTGTTTTGATGTTCTCCTCAAAACTTTGCAATGAAAGGAGTTCTCATTTAAAATGTGTGAAATTAACATTTTTGTACCTTTTTTTTTATTATTTGTTTACAACCCAATTTTTTTTAGTGTTTTTGTTTTTACGTTTGTATTTTAACAATTTAATAAAAGAAACAGTCTGCATGTTAACTTTGGACATTTTAAAGCCACAATGTGTAATATTTTTACCTGTTTACTACCAAATTCTGTGTATCCAGTGCACAAACTTGTCCTTTTTCATTAATATTTCTCACCAACATCAATTCTAAATATTCCTCTCAGCTTCAAATTTTACATTTTTAATACATAAATTGTGGTCGACGCTCCATGGTCATCCTCCATCTTGAAATACGGTAGCTATTTAGGGACATACG